>LPNX011047446.1:18738-55106 GCA_001517045.1 Pseudotsuga menziesii | reverse complement strand
GCAGATTACTGATGATTCTAGGCTTTACTGAGAGTAAAGTGGATTCCAACCTTTGATCCAAGGTTGAATGTGGAAGACCAATGATGCTCCTGTTATGTGTCTATGCACTATTGTTCTAGGTATGGTGGTGTGCAGAATACAAATGGAATCTTCCTTGGACAAGGGAAGTATGCAGTAGAGATCCTAAAGAGGTTCAGGATGATGGACTGCATGGCCTCACCTATGGCATCAAACCTAAATCTATTGAGTGATGCTTCTTCAGAGATGGTTGATGCTATGATGTATCATCAGATGATTGGGTCCTTGATGTACCTGAGACCAGATATTTGCTTTGCTGTGAACACATTGAGACATGTTCACTTGATGGTTACAAAGCATGTAGGGGTACAATTGATTATGGGCTCAAGTATGATGCGAATCAGAAGATTAACCTGGAGGGTTATGTTGATTCAGATTGGGTAGGCAGTGCCATCGACAGGAAGAGTACTTCAGGATGTTGCTTCAGTATGGGATCAGGTATGATCTCTTGGTTTAGCAGGAAGCAATCCTGTGTGGCACTGAGTACAGCTGAAGCAGAGTATGTCGTAGCTTTTTCAGCTAGTTGTGAGGCAGTATGGCTGCAGAAGCTACTGTCTGATATATTTGATCTCCAGTTGGATGCTACCTGTATACATTGTGACAACCAGAGTTGCGTGAAGTTGTCAGAGAATCCAGTGTTCCATGACAAGTCGAAGCATATCGAGATCAAATATCACTATATCAGGGATATGGTGCAGAGAGGAGCAGTGAAGCTCCTGTATGTTGCAACGAAGGAATAGATAGCTGATGTATTGACGAAGCCATTGGCTAGGATGAAGTTTGACTACTTCAGAGAGAGACTTGGTGTTCTCCAGATCGAGGCTTCCTCCCAGAGACAGTGATGTGTCCCAAAGCCATTCTGACGAGCAGGTCAGATGTAAGGGCTGAGCCATTCTATCATGGTGAGAGAATTCAGTTCCTTCCATGTCAGATATGAGTGCTAGAGATCCAAAGCCATTCTGACGAGCATGTCAGATGTAAGGGCTGAGCCATTCTGTCATGGTGAGAGGATTCAGTTCCTTCCATGTCAGATATGAGTGCTGAGATTGAGCCATTCTGACGAGTAGGTCAGATGTAAGGGCTGTGCCATTCTGTTCATGGCTAAAGGATTTAGTTCCTTCCATGTCAGATGTAAGTGCAGAAATCTCTCCTCATTGTGGGTGAGAGTCTTCCATCATTGTGGCGGACGTGGCTCCTACCTGGATGGGATTGTGCCATTCTGTCGAGTAGGACAGATGTAAGGGCAGTGCCATTCTGTTCATGGCTAAAGGATTTAGTTCCTTCCATGTCAGATATGAGTGCTGAGATTGAGCCATTCTGACGAGTAGGTCAGATGTAAGGGCTGTGCCATTCTGTTCATGGCTAAAGGATTTAGTTCCTTCCATGTCAGATGTAAGTGCAGAAATCTCTCCTCATTGTGGGTGAGAGTCTTCCATCAGTGTGGGGATGTGTTCCCCTGGATGGGATTGTGCCTTTCTGACGAGGAGGTCAGATGTAAGTGCAGAAATCTCTTATCACGGTGATAGGATGTGTTCCTGTCTGGATAGGAGTCTCCCATCAGTGTGGGGATGTGTTCCCCTGGATGGGATTGTGCCTTTCTGACGAGTAGGTTAGATATAAGTGCAGATCCATTTCACAGATGATAGTAGATGTGTCCTATCATACTAGTGAATGTGAGTGCTGAGCCTTTCTGATGTGATTGTAGTTTACTACATGATCAGATGTGAGTGCTGGGCATGCCTTTCTGACGAGCAGGTCAGATGTAAGTGCTGGACGAAGACCTACATGAGAGTAGGCCTACAACCAGCATGAAATAGGGCTGGCTCTGTAGAACTTCCTATGACGAGATAGTACACACTTGATGATGACCAGTGGAGATCCAGATCGAGCTATGATCCAGATCCAGTTATGATGACTCCGAGAGATCCAGATCGAGTGATGATCCATATCCAACAGTGATGATCTAGATCGAGTGATGATCCAGATCCAGTCCAGTGATGATGATCCAGATCAAGTGATGATCTAGATTCAGTGATGATGATCTAGATCGAGTGATGATCTAGATCCCGTGATGATGTCCTATGATGATCCAGATCCAAATGACTTGAAGATGAAGATGACTTGAAGACGAAGAAGACTTGATGACAGAGATGACTTGAAGACGAACATGATCTAGTGATACAGAGAAGAAGACTAGTGCTAAAAATTGTGTCGAAAGAATACCTTCCTAGTTAAGAGGGAGTGTTGATGTATATGTAACTTCGGAATGTATTCTTATATGTATTTTATATATTGTAACCCGATGTTTATTCCAGGATGTTTCTATTATGTATTTGAGTCATGTGGTCATGCCCCGATGTTCCGATCGGGAGGATTAATAATGTAAACAAGTCATATCAAGTCATTAGGTAAGTCCCCACAATTCAGGGGCACTTGGGTTATTATACACTAATTAAGGTGTAGGCTCAAGTAATTAATTATAAGTTAAGCCTACATGGTTGAGTGCACTTCAAGTCAATGAAAGAATATAAATAGAGAGTGAGAGTCTCTCTATTTATCACTTGTGAATTACATCACTTGCTCTCTCAAGTGTGGCTCAACTTTGGAGAAGGAAATACTTTGGCTTGACAGAAGACAGAAGGCTACTGTTGTGTTGGGAGGTCATCTTACTGTTTTGGGATCACATCTTGTGGTGATACTATCTTAGAGGAAGTTGAGGGGTTTTCTCCATTTATGGTTTCCCCTCGTAAAATCTTTGTGTCTCTTGTCTCTTTTGATGTGCTTATGTGATTGCTGTGCTTGTTATTTTCTCAGTGAAAAGATCTTAACATAATGCTAGCTTAAATGTTGAAAAACTAACAATAGGTTGCTATTTGAATTGGTAAAAAAGAAGGCTTACTAAATTTAGTCAAATCCCCCATATGTGCAAGAAAGACTTTCCAAATCTATGAATATGCTCACGACTTGGCTAAATCAAGTGGTCAAGATAATAAGTGATGGAAATACAACTCATTCATTGTTGTATTTGGATAAAAGGAAGGAGGATTGTTATGGAGAAAACTTCCTATGGCTTGGGGTACCACAATAGACAAAGTAACCACAGAAATAAATCCCTTCCCAATATGCAAGAGAAATAAACATCTAACACTAAAGGATCTTGAAACATACCTTATTCTGGATGGTTGATGTAGATCCTTGTTGATATTTTCCAATCTCACTTGTGTTAGCAATTTTCTCTCTCAACAATCAACGAACAAGACAAGCATTCTATATAATTGTGTATGTTGGTCGCTGGGCAGACCCGGGTTTACTATAATGAACCAACAACACCCCTAGCTCACTGTCCCTTTCGGCAACAGACCGTGGAGCGGCCTGAAGTCTCACCCGAAGTGATCCTAATGGGTTGGCCAAAGACTCAAGTGTCTTGACGAGGTTCTGTATAGAGTCCTATGTGCGTCTCGCAACTCTTCTTAGCTCGCAAGATGTCTCTCTCCTCTCTGTGATGTGCAGTATTCTCCTACTCACGATGACTCCAACCTTTATCGCATCGCTGCGTCCTGGGAAACATGTAACTCCCTCCTACGCTCGATCCTCAACCAGCGGCATCGCGCACCACAGCTCCTCTGTTGGTGCGATATCACCTCCCTGCGATATCCTACCGCCGCGGCTCAGCGTACTTAGCATACTGGTGTTCAACTTACAGGACTCAATACTCAAGGTTATTTTACACTACGACTCTTTACTATCTTGAGTGAAACTTAGACAAACTCTTATACAGAATACTTAAAGATTTTAACTTGCATTTATCCTCTTAATATACTCTGAACTAAATAACACATACATACATTTACTATAAGCAAAGTTCACGTAATGAATGAAAGATATAACAAGCAAATACAATCACATGAATCAATCAAATAACACTATGATTTTACGTGGTTCACTTCCAGGGTAGAAGCTACGTCCATAGAACTGTGTTTCTATATTATAACTTGAGAGAGGTACACAATCCTGCTGCACCGCATATTCAGCTAGAGATATTCTGGGTAACTCCACACACAGCCTGGAGCCCTTCTCTCTTAGATCTCTTCTCTATATTTCCTTCTTACAATATACTCTCACTCTCTCTCTCTCTCTCTCTCTCTCTCTCTCTCTCTCTCTATCAATCCCTGTGGATTGTTACAATACAAAATAACAGTGAGCTAACAGACTACTGGAATCTCAGACTCGCTAATGTTTGAGTAGCTACTGGCTACCCTAATAGCTCCAGAAGGACTAACTAGCTAACATTTTTCAATACAAAATACATCCCCTTATAGGCGGCTCGAAGGTCTCGCCATTAAAACACTCTGGGCCTGTCCCAACAGTAACCCAAATCCCTAACTAGTGACAGTTGGCATATCTGTACTTGGGGTAGCCGCTTTATATCACACCACTGCTCTCTATAGTATTCCATGCTTCCCGGCGCTGACCATGGGTACTATGCACCACTTCCCATCTCCTATCCTTCGTCTTCAATACCTCAGCCTCATCGCTCCTTTTCCTTTTTGAGGGTAGCTGAGCCCTCCTGTCTTCGCCGCTGCCTTCAATGCAGTGGTTGAGCTCTCTCTTCTTGGCCGCTCAGGTACTATCATCTTTCTTGAATTCTCTGTTCCAACAGTCATGGTTTTCGGCTTTGCTCTATAGCTGGAAACATGCTACGGCGTCGTAGCTTTACCTTATCTCTTCGTCTTCGCCAAAACTGTCTATCCGCCAAAATGGCAGCTTTTCTTGTAGCTGCGGGACTCTGCTCCAACAGTCCCCTAAGACTTACTTGTGGCTCATCCCCGAGCCACTACCAGCAGGCTTCTCCTGCTGTAGCTTCTCCTTGGCTTCCTGTGAAGTGCGCTGAAGCTTGTCCCAAAGTCCTGTGACTTCATTCTGCATGGTTGCGACACGCTCTTGTGCCGAGTCAAGCATAGCTTAACTAATACTAGAGTCTTCTACTAACTTAGTTCATCGGGTTCTCTTATCTTTCCTTCCCTCTGGCAGATATTGCAACATCTGCAAAATTCCTTAGTGTCTTTGTGTAACGTAGGCCACCATAATCCTGTAGCTAGGATTTTCTGCGCAGTCAGCTTTCCTGCGAAATGACCTCCTACGGTACCTGAATGTGCTTCTTTGATAATAGCCTCTTTTTCATGCGGCATCACACATCTGCACAGGACTTCATCTGGACCTAACTTGTATAACTATCCTACGATCAGGGTGAATTCTGCTGCTTTAACAACCAACTGCCTCTTTTGATGCTTGGTAAACTCCCCAGGTGCCCTTCCTGTAGTGAGAAAGTGCATAATATCAGCGTAGTACTCATCTGCGATCTGAATAGAAAAAAATTGCGCATCTGGCAAATTTTCCTCTAGATTACTTGGCTCTTCTCCTGAGTCTATTCGCAACAAATGATCAGGTCCGGCGTTTAATATTCCTGGTTTGATAATGATTTCAAAATCATACTTCTGAAAGAGGAGTAACCATCTGCAGATTCTTCCCCCTAACACTGGCTTATTGACCAGATACTTCAATGCGGAATGGTCAGTAAACATCTTGAACGAGTCACCCAACAGGTAGTTCCTGAACTTCTGTAACATGTACACCATAGCTAAGCCTTCTCTTTATATCGTGGTGTAGTTCTTTTCTGCTGTTGATAGCTTTCTGCTGTTGATAGCTTTCTGCTGGAGAATGCGATAGGATGATCGATACCTCCTTCTCCTGGTTGCGTTAAAACAACCTCTAGTGTGATGCCAGATGCATCCACATGTACATGAAACGACGTAGTCCAGTTTGGGAATACTAAGATGGGTGATGTAACCATCTTCTCTTTAAGTGTGTTTAGACTCTGCTAACATTCCTCATTCCATAGGAATTTTACATCTTTCTTTAACAATTTTTCCATCGGTGCTGTAATCTTTGCGTATCCCTTGAAGAATTTTCTGTAGTACCCGGTATGACCAAGTACTGTCCTCAATTGTTTGACTGAGTTGGGTGCTGGAAGATTTACAATGATGGAAATCTTTGCAGGATCTACCATCAAACCTTTCCTGCAGACAATGTGACCCAACAAAATACCGAATGGCGCACAGAATATACATTTTTTCAAGTTTAGAGAAATTTGGTACTGCCTACATTTCTCTAACATCAGTCTTAAATCTCCTATGTGCTTGTCAATAAATCCAAATACAGTCCAATCATCAAAATAAACTTCTAGGAATTTATGGATGTATTCTTTAAATACAGCAACTACTACTCTAGAAAAGATAGCTGGTGCATTCTTAAGACCAAAGGGCATTACCGTATACTAGAATGAGCTCCATTCTGTTGCAAAAGTGGTCTTATGTCGATCTTCCGAGTGGATTCTGATATGGTGATAGCCTGAGAAACCACCAGTGAAGGAGTAGACCTCCCGTCCTCCCACATTGTCTAGTACTTCATCAGTGAAAGGTGTCGAAAATGGATCATGAAGTGATGCGTCATTGAGTTTACGCAAGTCGACATAGACCCTAATGTCTCCTTTAGTTTTCTTTTCTTGCATGACCATGGGGCTAACCCATTCACTCTCTTTTACGGGCTCAATGATGCCTACTGCTAGCATCTTATCGATCTCATCCTTAACCTTTTCTTTGTAGCATGGATTTAATCTATATGGACATTTCTTGACTGGTCTAGCATCCTCTTTCAATGGTATCCTCATTACTCCCAGGTCTCCGACTATTCCCTTCATCTCTGTGAACTTGATGGGAAATAGGTCCTTATAGTCATGTAGCAAATATGCAATCTGTCCAACTGTTTCATCAGTCCAATAGTCTCCAATAGAGGCAAACTTTGGTTCTTTGTCTATGGCAATATTGATATTTTTAATCTTGATCGGCTCTGTGATTGCTGGAATCTGTAGCTTCGGTCCATCAACATCACGAGTCCCTTCTGACTCTGGAATGTTGATGTTGCGAGGATCCTCATCCTCCTCCTCTGGTTCTGCTTCAAATTTATAACACTCGAGCGCATCTTCTAACTGGATGGCCCACTCAGGTTGAATATGTACTGATAGGGTACAATCCTCAAATATCTTAATCTTTATTACATCTAGGGCCTGATCAACATTTGGATACTCAGATTCAAAAGCGAAGTTAAGTAGAAAGATGTCTATTAGAAGTGGCCATGTAGTCGTTCCCTTGCATAATTCAGTCTCTGTGTACCAATTCCATGGAACTGTGTCCAAAGTGTGAATGAATTGGTGAACCCATTCATCCTTAGGAATGTCCGACCAATTCTATTCACATGTCTGAATGTGTGACCTGGGGTCACTTTTTCCTATGTATCTCTGCTGGACATACTCTCTGTCTCTAGAGAATATGATCACCATCAATTTATTAAGATCATCCCATGATGTGATATTCTCTTTATGTGCATACCACCATCTTGCAGGTGTGGCTCGTACTGCAAGGTCCATAGCTGTGATCCTTTGCTCATGAGGAATTTGTTGTTCAAACTACGTCAGAAAGTCCTGGATATCTGTTAGACCATGAAATGATGGAATCTCGTTGATCTTTGCACCAATCCATCGCAGTGACTTAGTCATGTACGCACATCTGCGCACTGAGACTTCGTAAAGTCCGTTCTTCCAGTTCTCTAGACCAACGTCCGAATCCGATGCACATGAGCTATCGCATCACCAACTATTGTTCCCTTCTGCAGTTGGATTGATGTAGTCACCCTGGTTCACAGTCATCTGATAGAGACTTTCCATGTTACGTGCCTCTTCCTCTGCTTAGATAGGTTCAATGTATCTAGGACCTTGAAGAGGATCTGACGGTGCGATGACCCGGATCTGCACGTCTTCAAAGGTCATTTGTCTTCTCTTTAAGTCGATAACGGCCATGTTACCAATCGCCCAATCAATGCCTAGTAGTGCTGGATATGGTCTATTATCGCCGATGATTTCTATAACTTCAAAGTCCACAGAGCTGTGAACTCCGTCAATGTCAACTGGAACCTGCGATAATCGACCCAAGGGTGATACCCACTGCTGATTAGCTAATCTGAGATGGATAGGCAATCTGACTAACTTAGGGCTACCCATCTGTTCCCATGTCTACTTAGTCAGAACATTTACCTCTGATCCTAGATCTAGGATCACCTCATCCATTTCAAATTCTCCAACCTGTGCTGTGAGTTGCATCTCTCTTCCTATTCTTGATTGTCCCATAATTCTATGAACAACACGCTGTGCACTACTCATGGAAGAAGATGGCTAACACTGATCTATGATGCACTGAAGTTCTCCAATAGCTTGCTCATTTCTCACGAGTTTTAAACAACTCCACAGGAAGGATTGTACACTTCTTGTCAACTCGTCCTCGTCGCATGTGCCCGATGTGGTAGCCTGCAATATCTGTACAGGGCTAACGCCACAAGGTGCTTGCTGCGGTAGGCCCCTAGACGGCGGTACCTATGATCCTGATTGCATAGGGTCATCAAAGAAAGTCTTAGCTTCTTGAAATGTCTATTTATTCTTCTATAGGTCAAGTGGTGTTGATTTGTTAGGAGCTTTGTGCACCCACTCCTGACCTGTGGTCTTCTCAGTAACCTGCGATGTCCAATTGGTGGAAACACCACTACGAGTCACAATGTTGACTCTTGGTTCTGGTTCTTCCTGCTCAGCAGCGATAAGATGGATGTTCTGGTGTACTTCTAGCTTAGGTTCTCTGATCTTAGCTATCAAGGTAGGAAAATCTTCTATAGTGTGATCGTAAGATTTGCAATAGTTACATGTGGTGGTAGGGCTCTGACAGTCCCTAGCATAATGTCCTAGAACTCCATAGTTGTAACAAGTGACTGGTCCACGACCATGGCCAAAGCCTTCTCCCCAGCCAAATCCTCCTCCATGTCCTCATCCTCTGAATCCTCCTCCATGGCCAACATGAGCCTGATCATACTGTGGTCCTGCTGCTGGACCTTGTGTTTCTGATTGGACTCTGTACAAGTATTGCTTGCTCCTGACCATGAGATCATAGGCTCGGCAATTGTGTTCATCATGGCCTACGGAATTACAGAAGACACAGTATAAGTTCTTAGGTGTCTGCATGTACTTATGAAGTAGAGGGCACTGGTGAGGTAGATGTCCTCTTGTTTTGCATATTTCACACCACGGCCCGTGGGTCTATGATAAGGGGTTAGGAGCCCCAGTTGCTATATATTCTACAAAGACTGGACAATTATATTTAGTATGGCCTTGTGCTTTACACTTTACGCACCATATGTCTTGCGCAACCTCTTTCCCTTTCTTAAGCTCATGCATATGTATCATGAGATTAGCCAACTGGTTTTGCAGATTTGTCATACCTGTGCTGGTTTTAGCTAGAGGTGAAGCCCCTAGTTTCATCGCCATCTCCAACGTGTCATCCTGCGTCTGGAGTTTATGCTGCATTAATGGTAGTCTGATGTGAGGGAGTAGTGCTGCAATAAACCATTCCTTGTGCTGCTCAGGTGCAAACTCAAAGCTGACTTGGTCTATAAGGGCTTTAAATTTCTGATCGAAGTCCCACACTGACTCTGTAGGTAACTGTTTGATGTCTTTAAGCTCTGTAATGCACTATGACTCAGACTTAGGTTTCTTAAACTCTTTAATCATGGCGGTCCTGACTTGGACAAGTGTTCTGGGTACCGCTGAGGTATACTTCATATACCATGTTAAGGCTCGTTCTCTCAATGTGGTGACCAACTGTACAAGTTTACTATTATCATCATTGATTGCTTTAATGGTCCACACGGCTTCACATAGAAACCAATGTTGCTCTAGGTCCTCTGCCCCTGTACCCTTAAAGATAGGTAGCTTCATATCATCCCCCATTCTATTTCTACATGGTGGATGTTGATTTGTTGTGTTACTACCACTCAATGGTGTAGGTGGAGGTGATGTAGCAGTAGTATGTACTGTCTGGGAGCTACTAGATGGAGTTCCTACGGGATTATTCTGAGTCCCGATCTGTTTCTGTGGGGTATAAGGGTGGTAAGGGATACCCCCTTCTGTTCTTTCTGTGGTACTGTGACTCTGTTGTCTAGTATTATCTGAACTATCTTCAAATATGGGAGAGCTGAAATCTACTTTGTATTTCTTTCCACTATGTGTACGTCCAATGTCATCAAAATCACTTTCAAACTCTTATGACATTACTATCTTTACTTATTCATCTGAAACTAGATCCATTGTTCCTTTTTCATGTAATAACATCTTAATGGACAAGTTTAAATATTTTAGGTACTTACCGTGATATCCTTTGAAGAAGTACCACTCAGCCTCGTTGAAGATTTTTCTCTGTTCAACTGCAAACTCTGTGACGAAGCCTTCTAGCACACTCGCAAGCCAGAATTCTACTGTCCTCGTAATGGGATTATCAAGGTTCTTCACAGTCTGAATCAGCTTCGGTGTCCAGAAAATGTTTCTTTTCTTCTTGAGTATGCTCGTATCAGTCAACTTTGATAACCAGTCGTAAAGATCGTTTCCAAAGGTCGAAAAAAATATCGCATGCAGGTCTGTAACGATATGTTTTTGTAACCCAAAAAATCATTACCTATAACCATCAAAATTCAAATTTGTATGCTTCCTTTAACTGTGATGTGTGTTTAATGGTTGTTCATGATGTTTTTTAGGAGGAAAATATCCACACCATGGTAATTTTGAAGGAACGCGAGCACAAAATGAAGGACTTCCAAGCAATTAATGACCCACCTACTATGGAGGCTCTTCGAAATTATGGGATGCTCAAGTATTTCAGAGTGCCTGCGATGAAATCCTATATATGTATCCTAGAGTATGTCATTGATATGTGGGACTCTGACCAACAAAATTTCATGGTTGGGTCCCACACACTGACTATTGATATAGATGACATATAGTTTCTAATCGGGTTGTCTTGTAGAGGGAGACAAGTGGTTCTATTTGGCCCACGGGGTGATGATTCTAACTTAGATGACCTGATTGATAGGTATTTCTCATTGGGGACACATTCCCAATTGGGAAAAATATGGAAATTTACCCCAAGTGATAGATCAATTACACTCACAAAATTGCTAATAAAACATGCAAAATTCATACAAAAAGAGACTAAAATTGGAGAATAACTTAATCCTATATTGAATAAGTGTACATAATCCAAACATATGAAGTAATAGGATTCTCAAATATATAATTACATGAGATATTCAAAAGCACTAGGTTGCTATTTGAATTGGTAAAAAAGAAGGCTTACTAAATTGAGTCAAATCCCCCATATGTGCAAGAAAGACTTTCCAAATCTATGAATATGCTCACGAATTGGCTAAATCAAGTGGTCAAGATAATAAGTGACGGAAATACAACTCATTCATTGTTGTATTTGTATAAAAGGAATGAGGATTTTTACAGAGAAAACTTCCTATGGCTTGGGGTACCACAACAGACAAAGTAACCACAGAAATAAATCCCTTCCCAATATGCAAGAGAAATAAACATCTAACACTAAAGGATCTTGAAACATACCTTATTCTAGATGGTTGATGTAGATCCTTGTTGAGATTTTCCAATCTCACTTGTGTTAGCAATTTGCTCTATCAACAATCAATGAACAAGACAAGCATTCTATATAATTGTGTATGTTGGTCGCTGGGCAGACCTGGGTTTACTATAATGAACCAACAACACCCCTAGCTCACTGGCCCTTTCGACAATAGACCGTAGAGCGGCCTGAAGTCTCACTCGAAGTGATCTTAATGGGTTGGCCAAAGACTCAAGTGTCTCGACCAGGTTCTGTATAGTGTCCTGTGTGCGTCTAGCAACTCTTCTTAGCCCGTGAGATGTCTCTCTCCTCTTTACGATGCACAGTATTCTCTTACTCATGATGACTCCAACCTTTATTGCATCACCGCATCCTGGGAAACATGTAACTCTCTCCTACGCTCGATCCTCAACCAGCGGTATCACGCACCACAGCTCCTCTATTGGTGCGATATCGCCTCCCTGCGATATCCTACCGCTGCGACTCAGCGTACTTAGCGTACTGGTGTTCAAATTACAGGACTCAATACTCAATTCTTTTTTACACTGCGACTCTTAACTGTCTTGAGTGAAACTTAGACAAAGTCTTATACAGAATACTTAAATATTTCAACTTGCATTTATCCTCTTAATATGCTGTGAACTGAATAACACATACATACATTTACTGTAAGCAAAGTTCACGTAATGAATGACAGATATAAGAAGAAAATACAATCACATGAATCAATCACATAACGCTCTGATTTTACGTGGTTCACTTCCAGGGTAGAAGCTACGTCCACAGAACTGTGTTTTTATATTATAACTTGAGAGAGGTACACATTTCTGCTACACCGCATATGCAGCTAGAGATCTTCTGGGTAACTCCGCACACAGCCTGGAGCCCTTCTCTCTTAGATCTCTTCTCTATATTTCCTTCTTACAATATATTCTCTCTCTCTCTCTCTCTCTCTCTCTCTGTCAATCCCTGCGGATTGTTACAATACAAAATAACAGTGAGATAACAGACTATTGGACTCTCAGACTCGCTAATGTCTGAGTAGCTACTGGCTACCCTAATAGCTACAGAAGGACTGACTAGCTAACCTTTTACAATACAAAATAAATCCCCTTATAGGCATCCCGAAGGTCTCGCCATTACAACACTGTGGGCCTGTCCCAACAGTAACCCAAATCCCTAACTAGTGACAGTCGGCATATTTGTACTTGGGGTAGCCTCTTTCCGTCACACCACTACTCTCTGCAGTCTTCCATGCTTCCTAGCGCTGACCATGGGTACTATGCACCGCTTCCCATCTTCTATCCTTCATGTTCAATACCTTGGCCTCATCGCTCATTTTCCTTTATGAGGGTAGCTGAGCCCTCCTATCTTCACCGCTGCCTTCAATGCAGTGGTTGAGCTCTCTCTTCTCAGCCGCTCAGGTACTGTCGTCTTTCTTGACTTCTCTGTTCTAACAGTCATGGTTTCCAGCTCTGCTCTGCAGCTAGAAACATGCTACGACGTCGTAGCTTTACCTTATCTCTTCATCTTCACCAAAACTGTCTATCTGCCAAAATGGCATCTTTTCCTGTAGCTGCGGGACTCTGCTCCAACAGTGTTAGACCTACTCTAGCATATATTATCAATAATGTCAAAGCAATTAAAAGAATCAATGGATTCAATATTCATTTAAATGCACATCATTGGATATGAAAATATATTTCTATTAATATAAATCATAGATTACAAGAATGACAACCTTTGTTGGCACGTCTGCAAACTGGAGAAACTGAGTCCTCCACCTAGGCCTCCACCACCTCAATCCTCCATCTCTCAATAGAAAGCTCACAAGAAAATGAAAGCTTGGGAAGAACACAAAGTGCTCCAAGGGACAAAGGGATGCAGACTCAAGTATAATAAATCTTCGGAAACAATGGACTATAGTTTTCTTGCTCTTCAATTCCTCCCCTTTCAATGTATGCAAAGGGTTCCTTATATAGTGCTTCAATGGGGTAATGGAAGGTCAAATCTGAGCGATCTCAAGGCATATGGAAGGCCAAGAGACAAGTGACTTAGATGAACATCAAGGAAAAGTCCAAAACTATTTGTCCCTTTGCACACATCCTGATGTACACGGGTTTAAGGGTCATATTCACGTATATACACAAGAATGGGTTTAAAAGCCACGTATGGAAAATAATGCATGTTTTTAGGGATGATCTTGGAAACATCAAAGGTAAAAAAATATTCCATGGGGTCTAAAGAGTCTGCATATGGACAGGGAATGCCATAAATATGTGATCTACCATGAGTGGTAAAATCAGCTGTAACAGATGGCCCCTAATGTGTGAGGTCAGAGGGGTGATCTGACGTCCAAAATACATTATAAGTCCATCCCAGAAGTGGAGTGATGAAGAACCAGGTGGAAGAACCATCCATCCAATAATACAGTACAAATATACTTGCATATTACTGCAATTACATATGGTAGTCCCAAATACATAAGAGTACAATGGCCATGAATAGGAATGATACAAAATATGACATGTGTGTTCATCGCCACATAAAATGTAGATAGATCAGAACCTCCATGATGAAGATATACAAAGGGTAATGATATCCATGAAAGTTGAAGATATACAATGGATCAAGATCTCCATAATAGTTGAAGATATCTAACATACACTGGAATCAAGTCACAAGAGATGAAATCTGTTGAATACTGGCACGATCAAGGAGGTAGCATATCTGGAATGCCACCAATCTGGAAATCCTTCTACAAAAACTGCTATAAATACATGTCCTACTATGTGAATAAAGGTGTCGAGGTCAAACATAATAGTCCATCGTCTAATTACCGGTCATTGATGTATACCGTTAACAGACGCAAGATCACCCACCGATAATGAAAATGGGAATCAAGGTACTAAAGTGCAAACCAACAAGTGTGAATAAATTTGTTGAGGTCGAACAATTGAAAGAATCCATCGATCAGTGGACATTGATGTATTCCCAAAACTATCGATGGCGAGAGAACCTGCCATTGATGACTGCAAGTCTCAAGGAACTCAAAATGACTCTAGAATCCTATCCTAGAATAAATGATCTGAACTCGATGGGATGAAATCTGCTGGAAGGAGGGAATTAAGGAATCCCCCATCATCCAACATGAGGTACTCAGCAAAGTTGTATAATGTGGAAGGACTCGATCATAATGTGCACGAACCAGGACAAGTACTGGGAATGGCCGACATGCAAAGTCAAGAAAACTGAGGAATGGCCAAATCAGGATTCAACCTCCTTTGAAGAAGAGCATAAATGTGAATGGTGACTAAATGTAGGTAGCATAGTCTCAATATACAAAACTGGTACATTTCTACGACATAGGAGGCATCGATAGGGGCTCCATAGGGAATTGAAGCTTAACCAGTCGGTGGAGATAAACTCAAAGAAATGAGTACAACTTGTAAAGTCAAACTATTAACCCAACCAATGGATGTTATATATAGTGCTTTGTTCAAAGATGACATGACTTGACTTCTGCCAAAGATAACATCTTTTCTTGTCCGCCTTTTTGGTTTTTTGAATTTTTTGGACTTTTTCAAATATTTTGAAAAGATTGAAGAAGAATAAAAGTTCTTTATAGTTACAGACTAGGAGGAGACGAGTGTCAAGGGGAAAACAAACTAGTTCCAAGCATCAGAACATACCTATTCTCAATGCAAGGAAGCATGTGTATGATAACGACACTCAGGGGAAAGTCCCCTCCCGAAAAAAAATGGAGAATCAAGCTACGAAAGATATATAAAATGGCTCTGTGTGGATAGACATGATACAAGTTCGGGCTATATGGTTGATAATCAAAGCCAGGGAAACCAGTATAAGGCTCAATAAGGTAAGCAAAAATCATGATAATGCAATTACGACTTGACATAAGTGAGGCCTGGGGAAAAGGCTAGCAAAAAGATCAAGAGGAGTATGAGGCTCTTGTGCAAAGTCATGGTGATACTATACAAAGGACTCCCACACCCTAAAGGAAAAATATCGGCATGGGAACCAAATGCAAAACATGAGCTAACTAGGGTACCCATGTATGGTTAAGCTCTACCATTCACATCATGTCACTTCTAGAAGCAACAAGGAGGTTTCGTGACAAGATAGAATGGGTTCGTACCTAAGGTTATAATGAAATGGTCATAAGGTCATGCAAAGTACAAACAGATGTGAAACCTAACCTATATGTCATTTTAGACATATACTTGAAATCGGCATGAACGGGTCAAAACCACGGTCAAACCGTGCTCAAAATGGATTCCTACATCATCAAATTAGTCCAAAACGGTCCAAAATAGTCAAAAACGGTCAAAACTATAGAAAGTGGGTAAACATTTTCAAAAAAATTCTATAAATAGTAAAAAATTCAAAAATTCCATATCATTTGAAATTTTTACCCATTTGAGCTCAAAACTTCCAACTTGAATTCTGGGAGCATCATCTGACGAAATTTGACACCGTTTTATCCAAGTAACTCCTCATGCCCTCCTCTTCCTATTTCATGCAAATTTTTTAAATTTTCATGGTCCATTTCATTTTCTAGGCCATCCTAAAGTGTGTGTTTCGACCCATGTGGATATCAAGGTTTTCTCCATGTATAGGGCTAGCCATACGCAGAAAAAACGCCCAAACCAGCGTACATACGCGGTTGTTTTGCAAACAGTCACATATGAATCCGCAAATGAGTTTTTCAAGGGTAAATAATGATCAAAACTCTTGTTTTTTGTGCAGGATAGTTTTATAATGGAGGGAGAGGAAACATGGTGATGTAGAAGAGGCTGTCCAAGGTGACTTAATGGCCCAACAAGCTTTCCATGCATGCATCTTGTATAAGTTTTGGTGTCTTGGTAGCCTAAGGGACAAACCAAGACTCCTGTAGATGCTAGTGGATTAATGGGATCCAGACTCTGAGTCTTTTCACATTGATGGGATGCCACTCAGTATAGAAATTGAGGACATATACTTTATCACTGGATTATTCTGACAAGGAGAGGTGTAAAATTTTCAATCTTGTGGGCCAGGAGGTGGCTTGACTATTGATGCGTACATTGCAATGTACTGCTTTTCGGACATGGAAAAGGTTGGGAGTCAAATTCTGACAAACTCGATCCAGGTTCTGGGACTAAAGGCCATACTATTGGCATTTGGTAGGATATTCAGCTTAGATTCACTCCACTAGGCCTCTCTACCACTGATGTTCTATGCAGTGGAGTGTATGAGAGCCACAATGTATGACTGGAGCACTGCGCTATTGAGCAACATGAAGCAACAGCTCAGTGACTGCAAGATGGACAGGGTGAGAAACTTCAATTTCGGCAACATACTAAGCACGTTCTTCTTTCAGTGTGTACCGGAGCTAATCCCTAGAGTGGAAATTCCTCCACACGAAGTTTGAGACCTAGCCCAATGAGGTTGGGAGACTGTTATGCACAGACTGGGCGGAGGTAGGGTGGCTAACTCCTACCCAACGGACTTCTTTCCATGGTGATGGAGGTAGATCATAGCCATCGATGACTATTTGTATGTAGGGATAGATTTTCATGAAGATCCGTACATGCCCCTACCACCAGGAGCGTCATATGGTGACATAGGTAACGAATCCCAAACCCACTTTAAGTTTTTTGAATTATTAATTATTTTTTGTGTTTTCTGATATATTGACTCAAAAGACATGTTTTGGTGTGACGACACATAGTGAAATTATGTCATGTGTATGCAGATGTTGGACCATGGTGACCAGATGGTTTCCCTCATCATAGACAGAGGGGAAGAGGAGATGACATCATGGGTGCGGATGCAAAGAGGACGCTCCAAAGCATCCACACAAACTTTGTACGCTTGACACAGAGGGTACCCATGGCGCAATTTGAGGACTTTCCTGAGGCCATACAGCCTAGGTGGTTGGTGTACCATGGGCATGGGTTCGATTATTTCGATGGATAGATAGATTCATGGTGTGTTACCACGATCATAAACCCCCTCCTCCTCCACAGGCTTAGAGACCTGAGAGTAATTCTCTTTGTATGACGGTGTATTATATTTTGGTGGCTCGAAAGCCCCAATTTTATTTTATGACACTTATGTATTATGACATCACATTTTGGATGTTAATGAAAAACTTTTATCATGTTCGATTATTTATTTACATGTGTGCAAAAATGTATGTTGTGATATGTTTATGGTCTATGAAAAAAATGCCAATCTAACACATAGTTAGCATATGAGTCAGCAACTTGATTAAAAATTCTTGAAACATGTATGTATGTTATATTCTCAAATTGTCATTCTAGTAATCTCACACGTAAGAATCTTTGTAATAAAACTAGATCCCTAATATGATACGATCCATTAAGCTGTGAAACAACTAACTGTGAATCAATACGTACCTCAAGAGAGAGAACGCCATGAGAAATGGAATCACGCAATAACTCAATAATGGCATTATATTCAGCAACATTGTTTGAAGAAGGTCATAAACGCCTCCTGAAGACAATACTTGACCCATAGGAGTATAAATCACCTAAGCAGCTGAAGTTGAGTTTTGAGTGTGACAGCTAGCACCATCGGTGAATCCTATGTAAACGGAAGACTCCATCAACATCTTCCATAAGAAACGAAAGCTAATCAACAAACCCGATCACCATAAGAAAATCTAAATATGAAACTAAAAAACTATACAATAATATACAACAATCAGCCCTGGCTGAAGATCATGCATAGTATTTTTTAAGATAGAGCCCATTTCTAGGCTCCACCAAGGCTATCCCTTCATAATCCACTAACTCATAGGCACACTTCTCTAACACATGTTTGACCACATAAGGACTATGCCACATGGGATTAAACTTTCCTGCCCCCAAGGGTTCTTTAGCTTGATCCCACAAAAGGACCAAATAACCTTCACTAAACTTCCTTGAATGGATAGACTTATCATATTGGACCTTAACGCGACGCTTATTTACTTCTAGAGCCACTAAGGAATCTCCGCGTTGCTCATTAAGCTACTCTAAGTGGACCAAATGTTCATCCAATGTGGAAGTGTCTGGTAAAATCCCTATAGCTAACTTCAACAAAGGGATTTCGCATTCAACCGGCAAGACAGACTCCACCCCATGCACAAGATGATATGGAGAGAAACTGGTGGCAGTATTAACCATGGTTCTATAGGCCCACAAAGTAGGATATAACATGATATGCCAATTCATCTTTCTTTCTGCGATGGTTCATTGTAAAATGGACTTAAGTGATTTATTCACTACTTCAAACTGTCCATTTTCCTAAGGGTAATAAGAAGAGGAATGCTCATGCTTATACCCTAACTTTGAAGCCAACTGTTCCATCATTTTATTCTAAAAGTGCCTACCATGGTCACTGACAAGCTCTTTCAAAATGCCGAACCGAGTAATAATTTGGTTGAAAATGAAATGCATGGCTGTCTCACCGTCAGATTCAATAGTGGGCATAGCCTTTGCCCATTTCATGAAATAATCGATAGCCACTATAACATGATGATGCCCCCTAGCTGAAGCTGGGTTGCAATCCATAAATTCAAGCCCCCCACTTGGTTAAGGGACTAACGATGATAATAGAATGTAACGAGGCTGGATGCGAGTGCATATTGCGTGCAAACACCTAGCAAAGGTGGAACTTCTTGACCGCATTAACACAATCTTTGAAGATCAACGGCCAAAAATATCCTACTCTCAATATTTTTTGGGTTGTAGAAATCCAGATAAATGGCCACCACACACTCATCCATTGCAATCATTCAGCACAACCTCAGCCTCATCAAGGGTTAAACAATGACATAAAATGGAATCTACCCAATGGCAGTACAAAGTGTTATCCACTATAAGGTAGTTCTTAGCTACACGACGTAATCATCGTCGTTCATCCTATGAAAGGTGAGTAGGGACCTTCAACATTTGCAAATATACAATGATATCCCCGTACCATGGGTCCAAAGATGAGATAAGGAACATATGCTCATCAACAAACATATCCTCATAAAACTCCTCCTCCAAACTTGGAAAATCATATATGAGCTCTACAATGATCAATGATTTCTTCAAATTCGCCAAAATGACTTTGAGATTGAACTCTTGCAAAATAACAATCCATTTATTGTATTTTCCCCCAATCATCCTTCTAGTGAGGACAAACTAAAACGGATTGATATGGGCTACAACCAAGGTTCGACGAAGGAGAATGTAATGTCTCAATCTATGAACCGCATGAACGGTGGCCAAGGCAAGTTTATCCACATGGGAATAATGGATTTCTCTATCAATAAGGTTTCGACTCAAATAATATATGGTATGCTCGTGGAGCTCCTCATCCTCATGAACCAAATACAGACCAACCATTTCCATGGATGCTGCCACATAAATCAAGAAATCATGGCTATAGTTGGGTGGACTAAGCATAGGGGATGATGCTAAGGCTTGCTTAAGAGAATCAAAGTACTCCTAGGTTTTCTCATCCCAAAAAAAGGAGTGTCCTTCTTTAAAAAATGCATAAATCCTTTAGTCAATATGGAAAAATTAACTATGAATCTCTACAAAAAATTTGCCATGCCTTGCAAACATTGAATATGTCTAATATTACACGGGGAAGACAATTGAAGCATTGCCTCAACCTTTAAGGGATCGACTCTTATACCCTCCCTGGATACGATGAACCCTAACAAGTGACCAATAGTCACGCAAAAGATGCACTTATGAGGATTTAACCGAACTTGATAATGACGGAATATTTTGAATACTAACCTCAAACGGTATGGATGATGCACTCTCAAACGAGAATGAGCAGTGAGGTTATCCAAATACATGTTGATAATTGTTTTGAGATCATGAAAAATTAAGGTCATAGCTTGCTGAAAAGTAGCTCCGCCATTTTTAAGGCCGAAAGGCACATTTTGATATGAAAAAGTACCCCAAGGACAAATAAATGCAGTCTTATGTTGATCCTTGGGTTTGATTTGAATCTGATTATATCCGGAAAAACCGTCCATGAAGGAGAATGCCCCACTTCCTACACACTCATCCAAAATCTGATCAATAAATGGTGTGGGAAATTTATCCTTAGGACAAGCACAATTTAAATCATAGAAATCAGTGCATATATAGATCACTCCCTGCTTCTTATCAACCGGAATGGGATAGATAAAACCGACTTTCAACAATTTCTCTATCTCTACCTTAATGGAGGGTGCTTTTCTAGAATTCACCACATGCAAATGTTGTCAAACTGGCTTCACATTCGAATAGGTATTAATTTCATGTTCAACAATATGAGGGTTGATACCTAGAATTTCCTCATATGACCAATCAAAGATGTCACGAAACTCTTTAAATAGCTCGGTATACTCCTTGATCTCATCAGGGGAACAACTAGCCCCAATGTAGACATTCTCAACTTTGCCAGGATCACGAGAAATATTTATAGGAATAGTAGGTGATAATTCGCCATGTTCCCATCATCCATCTGAATAGGAGAGTTCAATGGAACCACAAGACTACCAATATTCTTGCTAAGAATATCCCTAAATTCATCATGCTCCATACGGTCGAGCTCAAGAAGAAAATATGATCGATGGTATAGCTATTCCCAAGGTGGCTCAACTCTAGAAATGGCCTCAATAATGGCTTCATCCGATGGAAAAATATCATCGAGGCAATCATGTGCATGAGAGGACTCAACTTCCCATGCAGGAAGCTCATACAGGTCCTCCTCTTCCATCCGCAAAGAGGAAGGACTAGGCTCTGCAACTTGATCAAGTTTTGCTTGATATGCTACCATCATTGCAGGCAACGACACATCCATTTCGATAGGTCTAATCAAAGGACTCGGTGGAGGAACAATCCAAGGATATTCCATATGGGTAGTGTGAAAAGACATTAAATTCAACGAGGATGAATCCCCACCAAAACTAGATCTGATAATAAGAACAGGCGCAGGACAACTAAAGGTTCCCATAAGAGACGAATACATACCCACACCCACACTCCCAGTTTCCGGCTGAGAATGATCGATAATCGGGATAGAAGTTCTTGATGATGCATTAACACTTGGATTATGGAATTATGTCTGATTAATTGTAATGATCTTCCCATTAAATGGAAAGCATACCACTTGAAAGAGAGAAGAGTCTATGGATTACATACTATACATCCAATTTCGGTCCAGTAAAAGATTTTATTCAAGGGGCGCATCAACCACCTCGACCTCAATCACGATAGTCTTCCCTCCCAACTAGACCTTAAGAGAAGGAAGAATACTTTGCAGCTGAAAAGATATACCATCAAAAGCTATCAACATAGTAGGGGATTGAGACAACTCGAGAGAACCCAAACCCTTCCAACATGACAAAGACATCACGGAAGCAGCAACGCCTTAATCAATCATAGTACGTTTGACGGTCATATTAAGAAACTCTACATGAATAAAAAGATACACGTATTAATGCAAGCGAGGTTGTATTCCCATGGATTCAAATTTGATAACACAAGAAGAGCTATCATCCTGAACCCCAAGAGTAGAAAGAAAATATCTCCTCTGCAGAGGACAAGTTTGAAGTACTTCAAGTGCAGACATCGCACAAGGAGTTTGACCCAAATCCTCGACAACAGAATAGTTCTAGGAAGCTTGGGCATTAGGATTGTTCCCTGAATGATTTAAGAATCCCTTAGGAATGCAAGGTGCAACTTCAAGTTTATTCGTAAGTTTTTTGATACACAAAGGGATCTCTGGTGGAGCGGTTTCCTTTCCAAGGTCTGGTTGTGACGAACCATAATCCTTCGCATGAGTCACAACCTTAGTAGTGCGCACCATGTTAACACAACCATGACCACTATTGGGTTCTAGTGGATTTTTATCTCCATCTGATGCACAATGAGGATCAATGGCCCTCGAGTTCATATTTTGATTGTTGTGTAAAGGATTAGTTAGCGCGGCTGGGCCTTGTGCTATGAATCTCAAGTCATCTTCCATTTGAGGGCACAAGTGAGTGAGGTGGTCCTCCTTACATAACTTGCAAGGAAACTTTACCTCACGATTTGACTGCTTGTCCCCCCTAGTATTATGAGAATTCTTGTCATTATAATTAGCATTTTTGTTCTTGTTCCCACCCTTACAATTATTTTTCCATTTTTTCCTATTCCTTCCAGGCTGCTGGTTTCCCTACTGGTCCAACGATTGCATGGAAAGTACACTCACCATTTGGGTAGGTTGAGACAAATCCATGGCTTGTCCCGATGTAGATTGATTAATTGACAATTGGCTCACTTGTTTCACAACCGAATCTACAGGTTTGGCACTTGTACAACCCATAATTCCATCAGCATGTGTTCCAAGCTTGATCTTGGGATTGAAACTAGATCGTGGAGCATTATGTATAATCTCATGCAAAAGTCCGGATTGAGCGTAGATAAAATCCAACTCTTTTGCCCTAAAGATTGCTTGTTCCTTGTTTTGGACTCTGGATGTAGAAACATCCTTTGAGATGTAAGGTAACAAAGACTTGAGGAACCACTGAAGGAGAAATTTTGGTGGTATAAAGGCTCTAATCAACCACTTTTGTCTACCCCACTCTTGAATATGATATGAGATATGTGTGGCTTTGTCTTGCCGAAATGTCAGCAAGAGATCGGTACCAACGTCATAATGCACCGGTAGATGAAAGTGATTGAGGAAAGTAATGGCAAGGTCATCAAATAAAACGAATGCCCCCCTTGGTAACTCTATGTACCATTTCAGTGCAGGACTAGTGAGGGTGCGTTGAAATAGCCTCAAATGGATTGAATCCTCATGTAAGGAATTGGAAGAGCACCAAAGGTGAAAAGTAGTGACATGCTCACTAGGATCTTCTCCATCTTTTCCCTTGAACTTGGGAATGTCCGAAGGAAGCTTGTTAGGGATGGTCGGCCAGGCCGAGTCTTGAGATACTGGATTGTTCATAAGTCTCGATAAGTCAGGTAAGTTCAACATTGCTAGGAAAGGGAGACTAGGTTGAGCCGTTCTATGCCACGCTCCTTGATAGTTTTGGTTCATGTAAGGATGATTTCTATAAATACCATGTCCTTGACCATAATAACCTCCTCCCATTTGACCCGTATAGGGCTGCATGGAAGCATTGTGATGTGGTGTACCTTGATTATATGGCGCTACAAAGCCATAATTGGAAGAGTAAGCAGTTTGTTGATACCCGCACCCATAGGGTTGATAATTATGTCCATACTACAGTCCATAAGACTACCCATGAGAAGCTTCATAAGGTGTCCCATGGGTTGTCCCATGAGAAGCTCCATAGTTAGGGATATGGGGAACTCCTTGTGATGGACCATAAGATGATCCAAAAACAAGGATATGATGTCCCTACACAAGAGGAGGGACTTGAATCTGAGATACTACCGTGTGAGTAGTTCTAGTACGAACATGGCTAGTAGCAATATTCTAGCCCGAAGGACCACGTGAATGAGGGGGAGGAAGGGTTGTCAAAAATGCATTCGAAGGAGTAGGGTTCAAGGATGAAGGGACATGTGAAGGGATGTAAGTGGTGTTCCCTATGGTCACTCGTTTCAGTTCTGGTATCTGCATATGGTTACTAACACTAGGTCTAGGATGAACATGTGAAATTTCTTCCACCACTGGGATGGAAGGTGCAATGTGACTAGTGCTCCCAAATATCTTCGCATGGAAAGGAATAGGAGTTCCTCCAGGTGTAGTTCTAGGTTCAAATTTCAATTTGACATGATGTGTCGGGTCAAGTGCAGGGATATTAGACTTGCCATAATGAACATGACTAGTGCTTGTGGGTTCATGATGAGTCTCGTTTCCTAGAAACCAATACCAACAACCTGTGAATGAGGGATCATAACCAGAATGTGAAGGTATTTTTGGTGAAGGATCATATACAGGAGTAGATTCTTCATCCCCAAACTCATGAGGTGGAGAGGACATCTTAAGGATCTCATCCTCATGATATCCCATTGTGTTTGAATCAAAGTGAGAAGTAGTCTACCCAAACTATCTTTTTCTCTCTCCCAAAGGAGGAGGATATGTGGAAGGAAGAAGTCCTGCTAAATGACGAGAATGGCGTAGTGCCACGCTTGAATGCCTAATAACTCAAAAATTGAAAAGGCTCGATGTAATTACGCAAACCCTAGGAAAACTAGCGTGCACAGAGAATACACCTATAAAATGTAAATCCAAATCACAAGCAAACAAGGGTAGGATATGCGAGCTCCCGAGTGAAGCAGGTATGTCTTTCCTAGGAGAGGCTTGAGACTCCCATACACAATAAGCGGAGGTTTGTAACTAATTATAGTGGCCCTTAGCTTCAACGCATATAGAAACTATGTTGTCCGACCCCTACCTGGCCAGGACACCTGCAAAATAACCTATGCAAAGTACCCCCTCAATAACCTAGGCAAGGAAACTAAGGTCACCACAATATAATCAATGCTCAGGTGGACAATTGTAGGTGGGATTGACTGTATGGGCAGGTTAGCAAAGCTCAAAACTCTTGAAAGAGCCCCCATATACAAATACAATCCTGGAAATATCTCCTTGTAAGAGGAGGATCCCGAGAAACACTAATTATATAAAGGAATTTCACACTCTCACCTAGACAGACACATAAATGTTTCGTTTAGTGGTCTTGGAGAATTTACTCACAATGAACTATTCCAAGACCCTAAAACCTAGTCTTATTGGTGCACCCTATAAAAGAAAAGAGTGTAATTCATTTTATTATGCATTGATTTTAATTGGCTTATTACTTAAAAGGAAAATGGTCATGCAACTAATGATGCTATTATGCAACAAGAAGTAAAATGCACACCTAACAATCAATGCAAATGCACACAGTCAAATGAAAAGTGGGGTATGCTACTATGTGAAGTGCAAAATTTTCCTCCAAATGAATATGCAATCATTCCTATATGAAAATCTGACTAATACTTTCCAAGAAAAACCTAATGCAAGTACCATGCAAAATGCAAAATGCAAATGATGCATAATGTTGCAAAAAGCAAATGTTTTTTTATTTTTTGAATTAAATGAGATAAAAATAAAAAGTATGACTCTACAACCCCCAGAATCTGCAAGCACTACCAAACAGTACCCAAGAAAAGCACCAAGGTAAAAGAGACATGATGCACTAATCCCAAAACAAAAATAGAAAATGAAATGACAAGAACATTTTCAAAAATTTTAAACTAAAAGGCATCTCTGGTCAGAAACAGGGGTGTATACAAACTCCAAAAGCATCCAAGAAGACTCAACAATCATCCAAACTCACCCAACAACACTTAATATTCCCCAAAAAGGAAAAACTCAGGGCATACATGTTACACACCTGAATGGCACCTCTCCATCCGAGTGCCGACATACCTCATGTTGGCACACAAAAGGACACTTATGGATTGAGGTTTGCCCAAAACACTATAGATTTTGTCATGAAATACATTTTTTCACCATCCATCTAGTTACTTTGTCATTTTCCTATATTGAGATGTATTCGCGACTATCATTTTATACAACTTGCACATCACTCGCGAGTCTCCTGTACAGCAAGTTGCAAATCCATGTATTCACGGGTTGCGCTTATACATAGTCATGAGTCATTCGTAGGTTGCTCTGCTACAGACCCGCGAATGTATCTCAACATTAAAACATAAAAACACTCGCGCTAATGGGAGATTAGTTAAGTTATCCCGCGAATGTATATCAACATTAAAACATAAAAACACTCGTGCTAATGGGAGATTAGTTAAGTTATTTAACTTAATTTCCTTAACTGATGTAACCTCCCTAACCTTCGAGAACTGCCTTATTTCATCCATATAAATACAGGCCTTGGGGAGGGTGTCAATTACTTACACTTGGAGAGAAAAGTTATACTAGTGGAGTTTATATAGAAGTATTTGGAGCAGTGAACTCAGAATCCTTTGGTTGCAGAGGAGTCCTTGTCTCAGGCGTTGGGTTGTATCTGAACTCTTTCCATTATTGATAATAAAGAGATTACTTCTTCCATATGTGTTTCATGTATTGTGGTTTGATAATTATTTATGCTTCTGCATCTATATGTGATTTATCTAACCTGCTTATACATATATGAATCATCTTGTATCTGGAAAAGTGTTTCTTGACAAGTGAAAGAGGAACAATCCTAAAGACTTTGGAAGTGGAACAGAGAAGAAGAAGATTAGCAAGGATCGACTTTCGTTTAACAAGTAAGTCCTTTAATCTTCCTATTTCTTATTCTATGCTTTAAGAGTCAATTGTCTGCAACTAATTGACTATGTTGGTAACCCCAGACCTTAGGTTATTAGGTGTCTAATCCTATACAACAGAACTGGCGACTCCACTAGGGAACCCGAACTGCTGTAGGTTGTTTTCTGTCCTCTTGACCAGTTTTGCTCGTGAGGCTGTTTGTGATTTGTTATCCTATTTCAATACTTGCTTCAGCATTTGAAAGTCTTGATTTTTTCTTGGTTTTTTGAGAAAACTTTTATACCCATTAGTGGGTTGTCTTTCTAGACAGTCACGAATACTACTGTGCATTCCCGGGTTGTTATACTAGACAGTCGCAAGTCACTCATGAGTTGTTCTTCGTGACAGTAGCGAAGACTCCTGGAAGTGGGGATTTTTGAGATAAGTTTTGCTTGTTCTTCTCTTTGTTTGGTCCCTGTTTCTGAGTGGTATTTCTTTAAGAATGCTGTGTAGTGAGTCTGAATACTGTTGGTGATCACATTTCCTTGCTTTTTCGGAAGCTCTTGAGTCTTTTTGCTTGGTTTATTTACTGCTTGCATACTGAAGTGTTTTGGCCTGTTTGGGTAGTGGGTTAAAGTGTCTTAATCTAGATCAGTGATCAGGGTCTTGGGCTCAGTTTTTTCCAGTCTGTCTTCTGACAGTGGCTGGTTGTCACTTGCCCTTGTAAGTCTACATTGATTCTTTGTCATTGTTTGCACCCAATCTAGGGTTCCTAGCCTTCCTTCATTGGTTGTCTTTTAGTCCTGTTAGCATGTTTGCTTCAGTCTACTGCTTTTATACAATTTATAAGTGTCAAGTTTGCTCAAGCTTTGTGCATTGTATATGCATAGTAGAGTTTTGATTATTTTTAAAAGTGAAAAGAAAACATAGTTAAATCTTTTGCATTGTAATTTTTGCATAAGTAGTGTTCATTTCAATTTAAAAATATTATATCAAAAAACTACAAAAACATAGGCTTAGTTTCTTTCATCGTAGCTTTCATTTCATCAATACATATTTGCAAAAATTAAAAAGAAGTTTGTTATCATGGTAATTTTTCTTTGAATGCACCTTTACTTTCATTTGTTTCTTGTTTGAGTCAAAACATCATACAGTATACCACTCCATTACCTCTTGAGTAAAGAACAACCCTTTAAAATAAACGCATAAATTAAAATTTACTAGTAAGTTTTTATTTTTAGGGGCCTTTCACCTACTAGCTTAGGCTAGACTTGTGGGCTAGGGAGTGTAAAATTCCCACAAGTTATAAAATTAGACGTAGTGGACCTTTATTTAGGGAAATACTTGACTGTATCACTGTATTTGGGAAGCTCCTCTCAAACGAGAGTTAAGCACTAGGCCGCGTGGAGGCTTGGACAAAGGAGACAACCCTCTGAATCCTTGTCAAAACATAACCCAGGAATTTTATGCATCTGGGGATTCTGTCCTAAACAGAGTTTCAGGCTCAGCTACCCTACCCATGCGTACGAGTTTGGCTGATGACTATCCCCCCAGATAGCTAGTATTTCCAAGGTACCCTTTAGTCTCTTGTCTTTTAGGGTTCATACCTAGGTAAACCAGAAGGCTATTTCTGGTTCACCTTGAATGGGCTTGGAAGGTAACCCTTGTGGAAAGTGTAGGACGGCGGTGGGTGATTCCTTCGCTTGTGCCTAAGAACCACCTCAAGGAAGCCAAGTAATCGTTCATCAGCTTTCTTCGGGAAAGTATATCTTTTACCCTGGTTTGATTGCTTGAGACTCTAGGAACTTTTTTAGTGTATGCTCTGTGGTTTTGCCTGTGTTTAGTTGGCCTTAGGGTGTGATTTGTTAAATTTTTAATTCTCGAGGACCAACCGGTTAGAAGGTCAAGAAGGTTGAGAAACCTTCCTCCTATCATTGCATTGGAGCCTCCACCTTTACCTCAAAGGCGTAGATTAGACACAGAGGGTTCATTTGAACCTGTAGGAACAAGTGAAGTGCTTGGTGAACCGAAACTCATCGTTAACCATTTCAATCTTGATATAGTTGAGATAGAAGAATTGCAGACTAACGAGTTTGCAAGAAATTTTAACTCCCCCTTGACTGACTTAAACGATCCTGTGATCGTCCAGGTTAGGCCTTTTGATTCACCAGTGCTAGGTTTACCTATGGGTAGAGTCATGTCTTCTACGGAAGAAAGTTCTTTTTTGTTTACCTCAACCATTCCGGTTGAAGGGGTGCTACCTCCCTCGGTCAGTACCCCTAGATCTAGTTTTCCTTCTACACCTTTGACTCCAGTGAGCCGGGTGGTTCAACCACCGGTTCACTCAAACATAGGAGGTACTTCTGGTAACACGGTTGCTAGGATCCCCAGTATACCTACCATTCCTTCTTCCTTCCCTTACAGTAGCCAGAGTGGTCCGGTAGGATCCTCGGCTTATGTCCAAGGAATTCCTTGGAATGGGGGGCACATTCCCCCATCCAGTCCATATGTAGGTCCATCTCCTTCATATGTAGGAGTGCAGTTTGGGAGCAACACCTCTTACGAGAAGAGCTTCCAAACCCCTATTTTGGTCCCATATACGAGCTCTCCATTTTCGTTGTTTAACGGAGGGATACCTACTCCAGTCTTTCAGACCCCTGCTACTATGGGGACGGCTCGAACCACTTACACTGCACCTCCCACACAAAATCCTATGGCTTACATATGGAATCCATTTCAAAGCAACCTTCCCATTTCACAACTGGTGGCTAGGGGCAACCGCACTTTTACCCATGGGCATTCGGGGGCAGGTCCCTCGAATCCCCAAGTTGGCACATTTACTACCCCGGTTAGGCCCAAAATTCCTTTTCTGGAAACTTTAAAATTGCCAGACTTCTCAAAGTTGATGAATGACACGATGAGGCATGACCCATTGTGGCCACCTGTTCCCACCAAATTTCCATTGGACATCCCTAAGTTCGAAGGTAAAGCTGGTGAAGATCCAGGGGCACATGCCACCACTTTTCACTTATGGTGTTCTTACAATTCGTCGAATGAGGATTCAATTAGATTGAGGCTATTCTAGAGGACCTTGACTGGTACGGTGGCTAAGTGGTATATCGAATTGCCTTCTGCTACCTTTAGTAGTTTCTGGGATTTGGCTAGTGCTTTCCTTAGCCACTTTCAGCTTTCAGTTCGATATGATTTCGGAACGGACTTGTTGTCTACTTTTAGACAAAACAAGGATACCCAAATCTTGGATCATATCCAAGAGTGGAGGAGGTGAAAGAGCCTTATCAAATCCACCATTCCTCCTGAGTTTCTATTAGAATGGTTCCTTAAATCACTGTTGCCATACATATCTAAGGATGTTTCCACATCAGGAGTAACAAATGAAGAGGAAGCCATACTCAGGGCCCAATAGTTAGAATTTATTTACTCACAGTCTAGGATCTTGTATGAGATCAACCCTAAGGCACTGAGGCCTTCGCACGAGGCGGAGAATCCTAATCCTGGACCCCACGCCGATGGTGTGGTTGGGTCTGTCAACTCTCCCACCGTAGAGTCTTTAACTAAGCAACTTCACCAGTTGTCTGTCAAACAGTCTACGGCGGAGGTAGCAAAGGCTGCCCCCTCTCCCCAAAATGCAAATGTTTTGGCACAAACTTCTTCTAAGGGAAATCAGCAGCCCCACAGGAAGAAGAAGAAAGGTAAGAAAGGAGAGGGAAACCAAAACAAGCCCAAGCCTGCGAACAATGCTGATGGGGGAAAAAAAGAAAAGAATAAGGTCAAGTTCCCTTGTGAGTTGTGCCAAGAGGACCACCTTACTCACCTTTGTCCCCTTATGGATCAAGCCCAGAAGCTGCTCAAATCTCAACAACCGGCTGTCCTGAAGGACCTGTTTCCCCAAGGACAGAATTCTGCTTCAGCTTCTAATGTAGCAGGGGGAACTCAAACTGCCCCTGAACCTAATTATATCAACATGGTTGGATCTTTGACTTTGTTACAAACCAGGAACAAAAACTATGAAACTAAGACTTCTGAGAAGGGTATAGCTGTAGTTGAACCTTCCAACCCTCTCACAATAGAAAAACCTGCCAAAACTATGCCGAAGATACCGAAAGGTGTTTTCAAGAAGACTTTGCATAACCCTAATGCTAGGGATACTTCAAACTACTCCGTGGTTGAAGACTTAGCTCAAACCCTGTGTGAAATGTCAGCTTTAGAGGTGTTACAGAGTTGTCCTGCCCACCGGGATGCTCTCTTAGCAACTTTAGGTAGCATGGATTCTTCGAGTCTCATGGCGAAATTCAATCTGTTTGATGTCAAAATTCACCTACCTTACCATGTATCCCTATCAATAGATGTCATCCATAATGATAAGACCATTGGAAGGGAAGTTGTTGATGAGGGAGCCTCTACATGTGTTATGTCCCTGGCCTGTTGGAAAGCTCTTGGATCCCCAGAGTTGGTCCCATCAAACACTTTACTTACTGCTTTTGATGGAATATCCTTCCATCCTCATGGTATCCTGCTGGCTTTCAAGCTTAAATTGGCAGGAAAAGCAGTGTCTGTTGAATTTGAAGTGAGTCATACTCCTTTGGACAGAATTTGCTTCTGGGAAGGAATTGGACTTATGCAATGTCTGCTGTTGCATCGGTTGTTCTTCGTGTCATGGTTTTTCCACATGAGGGCAAGTTGGTTACTGTTGAACAGCTTGATTTTACCTGAAAAGGCCATTTAGAGTCTAAGGAATCCACTGTGCCATTGGTTGATCAGGTCAAACCTGCTACACAAAGCTTGGGAGCTGGAATGTACGCATCATTGATGGGCACATTTGACCTTCCAGCCCCAGTGAACTACATTGGTTATACTACTGTGGGGAAGTCCATCACTACGATTGGTGATAGGACTGATCCTTGGGTCCTCCCAACTCCCCATGAACCAGAAGTGCCCTTATCAGTAGTAGAGGTAGCTTATCAAGCCATCGTTGAAGCTACTGCTGATCCCATTCCAGATCCTCTTTTAGTCTCGAATGATCTGGAAGAAGTCTATTTGCCCGCATGGGCGGAAAACTCTTTATATTCCATAGATTTCTTAGATACCGTTTTTCCTTCCGATGAAGCTATTCTAGAAGCTATGAGTGGACGTGATAAGATTTGTGAGGATCTTCATCATCGATCCTATTTTCTTCCAAATCTGAGCAAGATAGAAAACCAAGAGTTTAAGGTGAGACTGTCAGAGGATATTGAGGTACCTATCAACCCTTTTCCTAGGGAAGGGGTGTTTGCTGAGGGGAATATGGCAAACATTTCTGCTACTATACCTATAAATATCTTTGTGAACCCAGATGCCGTGGAAAACATCTATATAGGTGTAAACTTCTCTCCGGAAGAGATTGCCATCTACACTGCCCTTTTCAAGGAATTCCGCGATATCTTTGCCTGGTCATATGAGGAGATGCCAGGAATTGATCCATCTATTGTCCAACATGAAATCCAAACCTATCCTGATACCAAGCCGGTTCGACAGAAATTACACCCCGTGAACCCACGTAAAGCGGCGGCTGTGAAGGCAGAAGTTGAGAAGCCCTTGAAAGTTGGTTTTATATATCCCATAGCTTTGACTGAATGGGTATCCAACCCTGTTCCTGTTGATAAAAAGCAAGGGACTATTCGCATTTGTACTGACTTTAGAGATCTCAATAAATCCTGTCCCAAGGATAACTACCCCACACCATTCATTGACCAGATCATAGATGCATGTGCGGGGAGTGAAGTGTTTTCATTTATGGATGGTTTCTCTGTCTACAATCAAATCCAAATAAAACCGGAAGACCAACATAAAACTGCTTTCATTTTCCCTTGGGGTACATTTGCGTATAGAAAAATGCCCTTTGGATTGAAAAATGCTGGGGCTACCTTTCAACAAGCCATGAACTTTGCTTTTCACGACATAAAATCCATTGTTGAACCTTACCTTGATGACCTGCTTGCACATTCTCGCAAGAGGGTCCAGCATCCAGACCATTTGAGGTTGATTTTTGAAAGATGCAGATACTATAAAATTCACTTGAATCCCCACAAGTGTGTTTTCTGTGTCGAGTCAGGAATATTACTCGGATTCATCGTATCTAGTAGAGGCATCCAGGTGGATCCTTTAAAAGTTGAGGCCTTTGTAAATCTGCCTCCTCCTCATTCTCTCAGGAAACTTCAAATCCTGCAAGGAAAGTCCAACTTTCTTCAATGTTTTATCGTTAATTATGCCAAGATCACTAAAGGTTTCATGCGCTTGCTTAAACAAGAAACTCCTTTTCTATGGGACGAAACTGCACAACTTGCGTTCGAGGCATTGAAAAAAGCTTTGCTGTTGGCTCCTTTGTTACGCCCACCATATTATTCTAGGGATTTTATATTATATCTGACCGCGTCGGAGTCAACCATTGGGGTACTTCTAGTTCAGGAAGATGATAAGCTCGTTGAGCATGTCGTTTATTATCTTAGCCGTGCTTTGGCTGGACCTGAGCTTAGGTACTCCCACGTCGAGAAGTTAGCCTTAGCAGCTGTCTATGCTATGCAGAAGTTGCGCCATTACATTTTACTGAGGACCACCATGGTAGTGGCGGATGTGAATCCTTTCCAATATGTTTTATCCCGATGGATTGTTGGGGGAAAATTCAACAAATGGATTGTCATTCTCCAGGAGTTTGACTTGGATTTTCAATCCGCTAAGTCTAAAAATTCCTTAGTTTTTGCTGAGCTAATAGCAGAATTTCCCACGGAAGAAAATGTAGTAGTTGAGGATCACTCATTCCCAAATGAACACATCTTCTTGATATCTACCTCTGATCCTTGGTATAGGGATATTCTGATATATCTCCAGACTTTGAAGTATCCTGTCACTTACTCTAGGGAGTGTTACCACCTAAGTTGTACTTAGTGGTTTTCTATCAAGTGAGCCTGGTGAACTGGACAGGGATAACTTGTTCGGACTTCAGAGAGCCTTCAGTCTTGCTTCCAGGAAGCTTTATTGTATCATATCACATGTTTATACCCCATGGGGGAATTGTAATAGATGTTCTAGCATGATAGTGTCTGTAAAAGACTCGGTCTCTTAGACTTCATTTGTCAATCCGATCATCCCAGGGTGTTTTTTCCCTCGGTTATTATTGGTTGTTGAATAAATGACTGATAATTTCTGAGTTTTTCACTCCATACCTCCAAAGTTGGGGTGGTCAGCTTGGCACTTGGGCCTAATGAGGTTATTAGAGTCTATGTGTCAATGTGTAAGAATGCTAGAAATCATTTTTGAGTCATATGAACATGTCTAAGTCCCCCTAGGTGTTTTTCAATTTTTCAATTTTTCAGTTTTTTCAGTGTTTTTTATTAAAATTTATTTTTTCCAAAACTTAGGCTATTTTTTAATAGTTTAATTGGGAAAATTGAGTTTGTAATAAAAGTGGGCCAAATAATCAGTTTCAGTCATGTAGGTGCTCATTTTAAAGCTAAGAGCACCATGCAAACCCACAGACCCATTGTTTCCTAGTTTTGAGTGATCTTCCATCCCTCAGGTCAGAAATCCCCAAAAATCAATTATTGATTATTTTAATTAATAAATTGATGAATAATGGAGCAAATCCAAAATCAAATAAATCAAAGGATTCTCAACCGATTTGATTGAAATCAATCAGATCTGGAGCAGATTGACTGGATCTGATAAATCCTTGACTGAAGGAGGGGATCAAATCAGATCCAGAGTTGATCTACAGTGGTATTTATGGGGAATTTCGCCCTCCCTCTCTCCTCAACACGTTTTTGGCTCAACTGGATGATTTTTGGTGGATTCTTCAGTGTTTGGGCCGATGTGTCAGTGTATGGGTTGATGTGTCAGCCAGATCAGGCCCCCAGTTGACAAGTAGGCTCAGTTCAGCCTCATTTATGCATTGATGAACTATCCATCAGAGGATTTCACTTGATTCCATGAGGAATTGCGCCCCCCCTGGGCTAGATGGCCTGCAAATTGTATAAATCAAGGCACAGCCTCCTCTTCCAAGCGAGTTAGAATTGGGATTGAGGTGCTGTTGCTATTGTATTGTTGTAATTCTCATTTGAAATAAAGAAAAGCTTTGGAGGCAATACGGTGTGGTGCCATTACATGTGTGGATGATTATTGCCATTGTTCTACTGAGGTAACCTGTATCTGTGGTCATTTCTTGCTATTTTCTTGTAGATCTGTTGTTAAGATTGGTAACTAGCTTATTACAATATTGATAGGAAAGATGTTGTTCAATAAGTTTATTGACTGTCACTCTCCTTTGATGCATGTTTATAATTATGGATCTAGCATGTCCTATAAGCTTATATGCATGTTATCTTGAATCTCTTTGGATGTACTAATCGGATCTCACAAGTGTCTTGGCAAGTTCTTTGATTTCAGCTGAGTTGCAGGCTCACACTTTGGAGAGGATTCTGATCTAGTTTGCTTCTTCATTCTCTTCAAAATAGTTCAAAGGCATAGTGCCTCGGCATTCCACCTGAAGGCTCTACTGTGGATCTTCAAAGAAACCAACACTCTTTCTCTCTCTTCCTCCTTTAAAAATTATTAAACTTTCCTCAAAGCTGGTTACTTGAGGGTTTCTTTTTAAATACTGATCTATATCATAAATAAAAGCATACATAGATATAATTATTAAGATCCCTTCAATTTTCTAGATCTTAGTTTCATTGTGCACATAAAGTTCAAATTCAAGAGATCTAGCTAAATTGCCTTAGTTTCGCAAGTATTTTAGTGAAGAATCAATAGCTTGCTGTTAAGGTAGTTTCATTTGATGTTCAATAATTTCAATATTCTGCAATATAAGTGCTGTTAATTGGCTGCACAAACAGCAGGCCAAGATCCCAAGGAAAGCTTGCTTTCCTTGGTTCCCTTTCGTCGATTTAGCTAGTTTAATTTCGTTAATTTTTTGAGATAAAGTAGGCTGACCCAAAGGCACTCATAAAGTGATTTGGGGCATTTGTTATTCTAATTCATTCACTTTCATTTAGAAATTCTGACAGAGGAGAAAAGAATCTGCTGTCCAAAGTTCCTTTTGGAGCGCTCAAATCTCCCCAGGGGGCTCTCTTTCGTCACATAATTTGTAATTGTTTTGCATAAACTGTAATATATTGGTTTCAGCCTGTATAAGGACCAAGAATTCTCTGTTTTATCAGTGATTTGATATTTTAACCTCTATAATAAAATCATCCTTTGAATAGGCTCTTTCGAGCCCATTCCCCATCCCCCCTGGGGGGATTCGCGTCAGTGCCTTTTTTGTCTTTTATGCTTATTTACTTTTACTAGAATTTATCTGATTGATAGGGTAGTATATTTGATCTTGTTTTTAATTCCATATTCCATATCTCATTTGCAAAAGTAATCATAATACTTACCCCACGATTTCCCGAGTGACCTGCAAGGGGAAAGAGATTTGTG
>LPNX011047435.1:190603-239573 GCA_001517045.1 Pseudotsuga menziesii | reverse complement strand
ATATATAATAATGTGGACACACCTTGCAAATAGACATGTAAAAAACATGAGTTACGTTTCATAACTTTGTTTCGATAAAAATATATTTAAACATACTATTATTGATCTCCTTAGATATGCATTGAGTATAATTATTAAAAAAAAAAACAATTAATGAAGGGCACACCTTGCAAATAGACATGTAAAACACATTAGAGCGACGTTTCAATAAAAATAAAAAAATATAAAGTATTGTCATAACTTTGTTTCTATAAAAATATATTTAAACATAGTATTAGTGACCTTCTTATATATTTATATATATTAAATATAATTATAAAAATAAAAATAAAAAAATTAATGAAGAGCCCACTTTGCAAATAGACATTTAAAAAACAGGAGTAGCATGTCAATAAAGCCACTCTCCGCTTAGAATCTTATTCTTCCACCATTACTCAAGTATTGCTCAGGGCTGCAAAACAAAAGTTTGGTTTTAAGATCTTTTACCAAATTCGTAAAACTCTTGCTTGACAAATAAAGCAAGTTCACAAACTCATTTCCCTTTTACTATTGAATAATCATTAAGACTGCGATCGACCAGGCAGGCTCTTAAGGAAGCTGCAAATGATAAACTAAAATTGATTGAATGCAGGCGACCGGGTTTATGAATCGACGAGGCTGCACATTAAAGAACATGAAGGACGAATTTCCCTCCCACAAAATGAAAATCCCATCAACAGGTCCGCCTTCTTACTAAATAAATAATCGTTCAAGACTGCGCTGCGAGTCGAGTAGCTGCATTCCTCTATGCTGCCTATTGCTCTACTCACCTCTTAGCTCCGCGATTCCAAATCTTAATTATAGTGCAAATGCCAATGTTTCTAAATTAGTGTACATATAGTCACTCCTCGTGATGTTCCAATGTAAGCTATTGTTCCAAGAATAGTTGTTTCGACATCTGAGTTCCTACTTCTGATGCTTCAGAATCATTTTCTATGTAAAATTCCTCGACCATAATGAAAATTAAGACGATATATATTTTTGTTGTTGTTGGTAGTGCCAATTGTTGTAGGATCGACCCACTTGTACAATTTACAATTTCGTTGAGATATTATAATCGATACTATCTCATAGATAGTTGATATGAATTGCAATTGATAATTAGACTTTGGGTTTCTCATAACCGGCGTTTGATATGAGCAGGTCTCCTTTGACTATTTGCTTCAATATCCCGTCGATCAATTGTAAGTGGATGATCTGACTGAATGCTCTTAGTGACGGGGAAGAAAAAATAGAATAAAAAAGCTTCCATACCATAACCCATCCCACGTGTCAATGAAGGACTGAATGTGAGCCGGCACCATATCAATTCAATTACACGTTTCATTTGATTTGATAAATTTCTATGAAGTATGGTTACACGTTTCATTTGATTTGATCAATTTCTATAAAGTATGTTTAATACGCAATAAAATTGAAAAAAAATAGAGGAAGCCTTGGGTGCATATTAATTATTATCAAGCTTAACCGTCGGCTCCGCGGGAGACATGCCATGCCGGTAGAATCTCAGGTAAGGTCTTTAAATCCTACTTTAACATTTCTTTCCAGGAACGTTCGAGTCCTTAAAGCCAAACTGCTCAAACTAATCTATCTGCATTAAATAAGCCCTGAGCATTTCTTGCATCTCGAATAAAGCAACTTCGTTTCACCGTAAGCCCTTATAGTGCGGAATGCAGTCTGTCTCAATTGCTCGCTTCTCGCTTAGGCTTATGCACAACCTTCCAGTCTATCATTTGTTTCTCAACGACCACCCTATACGGCCGCTTATTCATATCCATCGAAAGGTTGGCCAACTCGTGGGCTCTATTTGCTGCTCGCGGGCTTGGCGCTTTTGCGCTGTTCCTTCTCTCTCCTAAATTAGGTGAGGTTTCTAGTTTTTTTACCTGCTTCAAGCGAACGCCGGGTTGATGAGACAGCAACGAGTCACTAGAATTCGAAGTGATTGTAAATAAACACGAGCAAAAGCAAAAGAAAGAAATAGTTAATTGCTCATAAATAAACATAAGCAAAAGCAATAATAACTTTCTGGAACCATAACAAACCACATATCACGCCCTATATTATGAATTTTCACAATCATAATACATATCACGCGCTATATTATGAATTTTCACAATCATAATACAAATAAATAAAATAAATAAAGGCAAAATTCCATGCATTTAGGTCTGATTAGTCATTATCTTTTAATATATCCAAGTTTTATTTTACTGAAATATACTAAAATAAGAATTATAATGTTTATAATATTAATATTAAAAGATGACAAAGCTTAATCATTCAAATTAATGATCATCTATTTATACCATTAAAAACATATTTAAATATTTTATCAAAAAAAGATAACATAAATTTTTAATTTTTTTTAGGACCATGCATTTTTTTAGACTATGCAAAGATGAGAAACCTAAAAACAAAATAAGATAACAACTCGGGAAACCCAAAAACAAAACAAGAACATGCAAAGATGAGAAACCCAAAAACAAATTAATGCCTTAGCAAATTTATCACTCACAGCTAGGTTAGAGAAACGAAGTTGCTTATTCTGTAACATATCATAGTGGTGAGAACATAATGGAATCGTTTTTTTGGACAAAACCTTTAGTACTGCGGATAATCCACCAAAGTATATACCCTTCTTCTTCACTATTAGGCCACAAATAACATTTAAATAATCTTTGAGATATCGAACCTGAAAAACCTTTACTTCTGAATTTAAACATCCCTTAAAAGCGTTAAGCTATTTTACTGTGGTGTTATACGCGAGTAACTAACAATCCTCTGTGGCTCAGCTTTGGCTTTAGAACAAGCTCATAGAAAGATTTTGTGTACAATTGATAACAAGGACCTCCTTCCATGGAATCTGCGAGATCTCCTATTATGACGTCCAATCGTTCGTCTCTGTTCTCCAGCTTAGCCCTCCGTCAAAGAATTTCGATTAAAGCTTTAAAATTTAACATGAACTTAACAAGTAGACCTTATAAATGTCACACATTATGCTTTTTGGATGTTCTATCTCCCTGGCTGTGAGCTTTCTTGACATTCTTCGGCTGTAATACCTCCCTGGCTGTGGAGCCTTAGCCGCCTCCCATGATGAAAATGCTTTGAGGATGAAATCACACATCATGACTACAAATTAGAATCATGAAAACCAAGTCTTTGTGGACATTTAAAGGGATACAACTAATGGATATTAGGAGATGCAAATTGCTTAATTACTTACTTCTGGTGGAAGACCAGCGTCAGATGCACTAGATAAACTCGTCCACTTCTACGCTTAGATACTGCTATCTTCTCCTCTTAAACCTTGACCTTTGGCTCTATGGCTATGCTAGTCTGGTCCACGACTGCTACCGGTGTTTCTGGTTTTATGATTTTGATTGCATACCTGTTCACCAACCTATAATAACTGCCTGCCTTACTTACACAGATTACCTACAGCATTGGATTCAAAGGATGGAAGGGCTTCACATAAAGCTATTCGATAACGGGCGGGGTGAGGAATGAGGAGTAAATCGCAATAGCATTGGGGTCAAAGTCCTAGGCAAACCTTAGCGGTCATCTATTAATGAAGGATGAGATAAATAATTTAATTTAAATAAAATTTAATCTAAAAAAATGATCTATTCATGAAGGATGAGATAAATAATTTAATTTAAATAAAATTTAATATTAAAAAAATGAGTTTTTAGGTTAACCTGTGTATGTTTGCAAATATTTTTGTGTATGGACGAGGGACAAAATAAAAAAAAAAACATTGAAATTTAATAATGCTCAAAATTAATATAAGTGTAAGTGACATATGTGTTGGGATCTATGCATTAGATTATATATTTTTTTTGATAGAATTGCATGCTAGTCCACTTGTTATTTAGAATACAACACATTTGGCACATGTTATTCCTAACATAACATATTTGGCACGGAATTTTGAAAAGGGAACTTTGTGACTGAAAGTGGAGAAGTTAGGTCATAGAAAACCAACTCTAAGTCCAAAGAGATGGGATTTCGAAATAAGAATGTAAAATAGATTACTGATCAATGAATTAATTCCCTGCCTAGACCATGCAACATCCCAAGATAATAGGGTGACATAATCTCGCCGCCGGGTCTTGGGGTACAAATATCAAAACCAACGTCACCTTTCTGGAGCCAATAGAATGACAATTAATTACAATTTTGAAAAATTACACAAAATAAATAATACTCCAGCTATAGTATAACTTTAGAAAAATTGAAAAATTAAATTAAAAAGATGAATTAATACCCGTGCGTGATTTATATATATTCCCTGTCGGGAACATAATGATTGGTTCCCATGTATAACTAGACTTGAAATTCAATTAGGAAGTAGACAAAATAGGAGGTCATCATCTCCTCCACACCAAAGATCTTGCATTTCCCAATGCAAGTAAGCAAAATTGATAAACAAAAATTGGTGGTAAGAGTGAAATCATACTCTTGAAGCATTAACCCACACTTGTACCCCAAGGAAAGATGGAATTTGCTTAGGTTGACTTTTCATAATATCCTCAAGCTGTCTCTCTTTCTTTTTCAACTGTTTCCTTAAGCTTCCATTAGATTCAGTCATGTCATCAACTAGTTTTTTTAGGGATGTAACTCTGGATTTCAAGATCCCATTATCATGCTTGAGATGTCGAGTTAGACGAACATACTTCTGAACTTGCTCCGTTAGTTTAACATTCCTCTTTTGAAAATAGTCACTTGAAGCTAGCTCAGAAGGGATGACTGAAAGGTTAAGCGCAAGAGTTGTTGTAGCAGACTCATGTTTAGGATTTGAAACAGAGTGTACAGGGAGTGGAGATTCTTTAACAAAATGCGACAGAGAAGCTGAAGGGACATATTGAGATGCAGTGGACTGAGAGTCTTCTTGTTGAGGCAAGTAGATGAAGAGATATGAATAGGAGCTGGTTCATAAGGGGTTTCAACAATATGATCAAATGCTTTTCTCTTAGTGGCCATACTCTGGGTAAATCGATGAGTAGGCTGGCTACTATTCCCTTTTGATATTTTCAACTCCTTTGATACTTGGTTACTCAAGGAATTAAGATTTTCTTGTTGACCCTATATCCCTTAGTGTTTAGAGGTAGGAGGTATCTCTACATCGTTGACTACAGGGAAGAGAACATGTGAAATGGAAAATACATACAGAAATTGATCCCAGGTATGGTTTTGTTTCTTTAATTTGGCTACAATAAGGATCTTGATGAGGCCATGATGATATAAGCTATGAGTAGGGTTCTTTGTATTCTTTCGAACTTGGGAAGCCATTTTACCCAAACTCCTCCAAAAATAAAATGGAGAATTAATAAGCTTCCCAAATTCAAAGTGAGACAGAAGTCGAAAATGACAAGTTTTATAAGTGGAGAACCTGCCTTCAAAAGTAATAATCTGATTGATGACCATCAAGAGGCTAACAAATGATTCTTTGAGCCAATTCTTCGCAAATCCCTTGTCCCCATTCACAATTAAGGATTTCGGTTTGAAAACATAATTATAACTCTATTGTGAAAGATTATAACTTTTGAACCATCGATCATTGGTTCGTGGAAGCCTCATGGCTTGGGAAATTGACTCTTCTGAAATAGAAAACGCCAAAGGCCCTACTCATGCCCTATTGCCATCAAATCCGAGGGTGAACTGCAAGGATACCTCATCATCATGTCCCTACATGACTGTTAACAAGGGGTTCCCTTCGGTTCCGATGAATAGTTCACAACACTCCTGGAATTTGGGGATGGATAAAAGGTCAGTATAGGAAGTTGGCTCATGTCAATTTAACATTGTGACAACATAGAGAAGGGATGAAAAGGATGGGAGTGGATGAACACATACACATAGAGAATGGAAATAACAGATAAAAAAGAAAAACCATTTGTAGTTAATCACAAAAATTGGACCATCTTTGATAACAATGATAAAAACAACCTCCTTGGAGCATGATATAATCGAATGGGATCTCTTAAAATGAGTCTCCGTACAAAGAGATTTCATCATTTTTTAATCTCCACGTAGAGTAATCATCGTGCATGTGTATCATTATCAAGGTATGCGTATGTATATATAAGATTCTTAGTTCAAGATGAGTTAATTTAGCAGGAATCTTCCAGAAATTAGGATAAGTGATAACACCAAACTCATAATTAAAAATACCGGACAAACTCATCAACAAACATAGATCATTGTCCAAATCAAAGATTTTGACATTGATAAAATAATCATCATATAATATTATAAAAATGAGTTTAGTCAATTATGACTCAATCCTTAATGTTTACATACCTTAAAAATGGGTCTAATGATAAAATAAGAAAATAGTCCAATTGGATTTAAGTTGGGAACCAAAAATTAAACCGTAGAAGCAAAAATATAAGAATTGGAATAACATGGTTTATAAGATATGAGTAAGATTGATAAAGGTAAATTTGGATATTGATTAACTATTTTAATTAAATAGTTTTGGATTTCAACAACCATGAACTGATTGTAATACCCCTAGTTTGACCCTTCGAATATATTTAGAATCCATTATGTAAATGCTTACTTGTTTGAACTGTGCGATTGGATTGTCAAGTTAATCAAAATGCAATGTAAACATTATGCTAATAAATAATATAAATAAACCAAGATGGAAGTGTAAGGTGAACCAAAAGGGATGTGACTCTACTAGAAGGGAAGAGTAAAAGGGGGCCTATGGGGGAATCAAATCCTTGATTGCTAAGTGTTAGCCATAGAGTCAATCTTATTGTTGTCATGAGCCTTGAATGAGTCAATTACTGCCTTGTACTACTTTCACCCAATCTTTTAAATTCTAAGTGAGGTTGGTGGGATAAGTCCCTTCAAGAAATTAAGGAAGCATGGCCTGCATGTACTTCTGTGATAGTTGCAAGATTCCATTTTCTCCATGGCCAGAAGTTATGCTAAGGGAGTCGATTACTTTATCCTCTATCATACCCTATAGTTATAACCACTGCTCTTACCTTCATGAATCCATGCACGCAGACCCAGTAAATCATGCACCATTTCTTCTGGGACTTATGCTCTCCTAAGAATAACATTCACATTCACCCTCACAGACCCAAACTATCACAAAAATAAAGATCTAACCTGTGAGTTACTCAAGTGTGAAGGTAAGAGTGATGATACTGATTCGAGGGTAAGATAGAGGGGAAAGAAATCGGCTCCCCTGACATAATTTTTAAACATGGAGAATAAGGACTCCTACAACTATCAAAGAAACACCTACATCCCATGCTTCCTTAACTACCCAAAGGGACTTCTCGCACCAACCTCACACAAAATTTAAAAGATTGGGTCAAAGCAACATGAGTTAGAAATTGAACCATTTAAGGCTCATGACAACAATAAATTTGGATTTATTTCTAACACTTAGTAATCAAGGATTCAACACCCCCAATAGGCCCCCTTTTCCTCTTACCCTATAGTGGAACCATATCCCATTTGATGCACCTTACACAACCATAAATTGTAATACCCCTAGATTGACCCTTGGAATATATTTTGAATCCAGTATCTAAATACTTTCTTGTTTGAACTGTGTGATTGGCTTGTCAGTCTAATCGGAATGCAATGTAAACATTATGCTAATTAACAATATGAATAAACTAAGATGGTTGTGTAAGGTGAACCAAAGGGGCCATGACCACACTAGAGAGGAAGAAGAAAAGGGGGTATGTGGGGAGGATTGATTCCTTGATTCCCAAGTGTAATCCATAGAGCCAATCCTATTGTTTTCATGAGCCTTGAATGAACAAATGACTGCCTTCTACTACTTTCACCCAATATTTTAAATTATGTGTGAGGTTGGTGGGAGAAGTCCCTTTGGGAAGTTAAGGAAGCATTGGATGCAAGTGCTTCAGTAATAGTTGTAGGAGTCCCTTTTTCCATGGTCAAAAGTTATTTTAAGGGAGTTGGTTTCTTTCCCCTCTATCTTACCCTAGAGTCAAACCCCCACTCCTACCTTAATGTCTGCATGCCCGCAGACCTAGTAACTCATTCATCTATTCTCCTAATACGTATGCTTGTGTTCATCATCGTAGAACCAGACTCTCCTAGGAGCATATATCTACCACAACACCATCGATGAGATTCATTCATGACTCACCCGATTCATTTTATGCAGAGACATCTGCTTGGTTCACCATTACACACGAGTCATTTTACCTTATGTAGTTACTCGTTGACTTAATATCATGCATCAAACACTTATACCCTTCTATGTTGTCACAAACTTGTATTGACACCATAATGTTCGCTACCCTGAAATTCAAATCTACTGACTGGAGAGAGATGGATAGTTGGTTGTAAGTGATCCCCGAGTCTTGATATTGAACCATGAGTTCTACTACTCGTATATGCTTGAGAAGCCATGAATGAAAGCTATAGGTAGATCCCCAACATGAGGTAACATGTTGGACTCTTTCTATGCACACAATGGAAAGATGGATTGTCCAAGGGACCTAGATTGGTGAAGGGGATTCTTGAGCTTGGAAGGTGTTTTCTGGGGAAAGTATTATGGAGACAAGGGCATGCTAGTTTTTTTAGGATAATGTATAACTCTTTGTGAGAATGGTATAGAGATCTGAATGGGTTGTGGGCCAAGATAGAAACCCGTAGGTGTTTCCTTCGCCCTAGTGGACTCATAGCCCGACTTAGGGGTGGAATCTAAACATAAATAGTATATGTTGGATACAGTATTTATGGTTGGGTGGAAAATCAGACTTACACAAGTAGTGGCTTGGATATTTATTTCAAATAAGTGTACTCTTGTATCTAATCTATGCTTGATTTATTAATTATTGTTATTTAAATCTGCAGTGCTGCTGTGATTATGCATGTGACAAATTATGTTGGTAAATGGACGTGTTATGTGTGTGGAATGAGTTAAATTTCAATATGTTTACTGTTATTCTTTTGTAAATGCTTTTGTTTCATGTATATGCATTATATATAGCCTTTTAGTTGAAAACCCATAATTAGTTCCTATCCCCCTCTATGTGATTTGGTTGATGGACGGGGAAGTTACAAAGTGGTATCATAGCTGTAGGCTGCAACATTGAAGCTATATGGGCGGGAAACCCACATTCACAGGAAAAACCAGAAGTGTAGAGCATGAATGAATAAATTTTTTCTAAGTGTTGAGGAACTCAGAAACCTCGATAGTCACATCTTGACATGGTGACAAGTGGTAGAGTGTGATTGGATATCAGAGCTTCATTGTCAGAGGTGTCAATGAGGATATTTGGGAAAATACTTGAAAGGTTTGGTTTGATAGCATATTGAACATGGAAACATGAAATAAGTAGAGTGGTAGTCAAAGTGCCCATATCAGAGCAACAAACAAGTATGTTTGGGAAAGTCCCGACAGTCAAGTGTCAATGGGAAGGTTTGACGGTGAATCCTGATATGGCATGTGTTTTTGTTTTAGGGTTCTGCATCAGATTTTTCCTAAGGAATCATGATAGGAAACCTAATGAGGACACACATCAACTCATAAGAGTTTTCACATAGGAGTTATTTAAGGTGCCACAAAGGGAAATTATGATGGTAAACCCCAATTGAGAAATTGTGTCAATACATTAGAGATTTACAACGAAGTAATTTTATGGTGTCACAACCTAGAGGTACTATGTGACATTTCGATGGTGAATCCTAATGGGAAACATGTCAACATATTGTAGTTTCTGTTTGGATTTGTCCTAAGATGTAACCAAGAGAAAATTTGATGGGAAACCCCGGTGGAGGACACACATCAACATATCAAAGTTATGCATTAGAGTTACTTCAGGGTGGCCCGAGTAGAAGGGACGATGAATGAGATTGGATAACCAATCAAATTTGAGTGGATTTTTGGATCACGAGTGGTCATATGTGCTAAGATCAATGGTTGTAATCTATAACACATCCAATACTTGAACGAGGAATAACGACAGGTGAGCAAGCCATTGCAGGGAAACCATCTATCTACTTATCGGTTTCTAACTAGAAACAACTCCAAGCAAAACTTATTAGAAACCACCTTCTACGGGTATGTTAATACTTATGGTAATAGAATACCATTAACACTTTCCCACCCAAGTGAAGGAGGACTTGACGTGGATTAGCCATGTTAGATGAATGTGCAGGTAATCCGAGGAGGTATATGTAGTTATCAATGCCCATCTCTCGATTTTTTCCACGGGAGATGTTTGGAAAAGTCTCGATGATGTTAGCCTGATGGTGTATAGGGGGGTTCCATATTGACATCTTATTTTGGAGTTTCCATGAGGGAATATGGGAAATTTATGATGGGGCCAAGTCGGATGGAGTACAACAAATTTTGTATCAGTAGTTTCCTCGAGGGATTCTTGTAAAAGGTTTATATGACAAGACTGATAGGTAGATGAAGTTGGTCTCCGAAGCTAATTGCATGTGCAAAAAAGTGTCAAATTGGGAAAAATCAACAAATCAACAATTTGGAAGGCTGTAACTTTCAAATCCGATATCAGAATGAGGCATGAAGATAAGAATCCTAAAGCTTATCCATAGGGAAACAATTGTGCACATTCAAAATATGAAAGTGGAATTGAAATGTTTTCAAGATTTGAGCAGAGAATGCTTGTAGGCGTAATCATCTATAAGAATAAATTCTTGATTTATTTTGCAATTTTGTTTTCTCAGAATGTAATGAGGATAAAAACATGTTTATATGAACACTTTTGCAAATTTAGTATCCTGTCATAGACAACATTCAATATTATGCAGGTTGGGATTATTTATTTGATTAAGTCTAGAATCTCGTTATCATGGAAGATGCCCAAGATTAAGCATCTAAAACACATGTCATGGAGGAAAATGCTCAGGGAGAGCATGCAGAGACAGATTCTAATGACAATAGAAACCAAGTATCTCTCTCGAATATTGCCACTAACCATGATGAGTCTAAGAGTGGAGTTGCAGATTAGTAGAGTAGACAATGAGAAGCTTATTTATGACTAAGAAAAGTAGAAACAATTGAATGTAGCTATGATGCAAATCGTAACTGATATTCAGAAGAAGTTTCACTCAGGACAACACTCATGAAATGAGTCAATGAGTAAGAAATGAATCTAGAGGAAGGTTGTATAGTCCATACATCTCTTCTAGTGAGTCCCCTAGTATTGAAGTCTCCATTAAAGGTTAAGGGCCTTCTTTTCACAGGAAAAAGAGCAAGATTCCATCCAAGTGCAACTCTCTTAGATATTTTAGGAAGGAGAAGCCTCCTACATTTGATGGTGAATCAAAGTTTGGCCATGAAATTGAGGCTTGGATTTTTGGGATGAAGAAGTATTTCCAAGTCCAATACCATTCAAGAAACATGAAGGTAAGGGTGGTCATATTACATTTGAATGGAAGAGCTTCCATATGGTGGGATCACTGTCACGTACCCATACCCCGTTATCATGCGGAATTAAAAATTTCCTACGGAACCGTTGTCGTTCTTTGAAACACAGGGCATGGCCGTGAAACACTCCTCCGCATTAATGTTCTGGTACCCCACAGTCATTGAATGCTGCATGTAAATTCCCCAACTTCCCAGTAGAAGAGAAGAAAGATGTCAAAATAGATCGGAGGAGGAAGAGAAATCACAACAGAAACCAACGATTACAAATGGTTCCGCATCCGAAATCAAATCAACGGCTCAAGATCATCTCTCAAAAATTGACGGCACAGAGAGCTTCACTTGCGGAATCGAAAACATATAAAAATTTCACTCTCGCACCCCACATATTGCATCCCGCATGTGGAACGACCGTTGCGGAGATCGAAGTTGTGGAAATCAAAATTTACCATCAGTCATTTCCGCATCCTGCATTTGGCATCCCGCAAATTACGGAAAGCAAATTTCGACAAATGACATTTACGCATCCCGCATCCCACAAGTTGCGAAAGGAAAAATCTATGGAAATTTGATCCGTTCATGAAAATTTCTAAGTCTAAAACTGATTTTGAGCATTCATGCCATCACCAATCCGATCGATCTAGCTCCATAACATCTTAGAAAATTTTGAAATGAAATTACATAAACATATACATTATTCATGAAATATACAGCTACATTAAATACATTCCATTCAAGCATTCATCATATTCATATTAATTTATAAACAAGTACAGTTGCAGGGATTGAAACACAATAAATACTTATCTTTATCAGAAGCTTGTCCCACAACCAGCTATGTTACTGCAATGTTCCACCCAACCATAGGCCAATGTGCTCCTTAATATCTCAGCATCACTGCCACCCCCGAGCTGGGCATGATTTCCACAAGAAACTAGGGGACACAGACTCACACACAACAAGACTGTACACCCACAATCAAACCAATAATCACATCCCAACACAGTCAGCCCAATAATAGATGGGTTCTTGGATTTACTCAGCCAAGCCAACACAAGGATGCACTACACAACAAAAGACAAGTTTTGGGTATGGAAAAAACGTCCTAGGAACCCAAAATCGAATATGGCAAATGGGGAAAACAACCCAAGTGACCCAAATCGTTCATAAAACGTTGGATGGACTTCCAAAGGCAAAAGCAACCTTTTTTCACACCCAACTCGTTCAGACCAAACGAAGAATTCCTACACAACAATTACAGGTTCTGGGATTGAAGGAAAACATCATGGAACCCAAAACAACAAGGAAATCGAGGAACAACATCCCTTGACCAAAATCGACTTCATAGAATGTTCAATAGCTTCACGTGGGTGAAGACAGCTCAGCTGGTTTCCTCTCCAAAATTGTGGTTTCCTCTTTAATCTGCTGGGAATTTCCCAAAACGATTCTCCAGTCATGGGGGGATGAAACAAAAGCAAAATCATGCCGGGGAAAAATAGAGGGCGGAGGACTGAGAAGAGGAACAATCAACTACCTGAGTGCCCCCCCATGAATGAAGGATGTATGATCAAAACGTCCCCACAACTCCCCCAGAAAATGTGAGGGAAGATGAAACATGCACGCATGAGGAAATGGCGTACGTTTTGGGTGTTTTCTTGCCCATGCAGTCGAAACACGTTCTTCAAGAATGGGTGCTCTACCCAATTCAAATTGTTCCCATACTCTTCCCATTCCATGAAATAACTACCTCAACCAAATTCTGGCAGAAATAAATGGTTGGGGAAAAAGAAAAGAAAAGGGTAGTTGACAGTTTTAATGGGTTTTCCCCAGTGGCTCAAGGTTAAGATTACCCCTCCTCCCTATCCTTGGAAAATCATGCTCCCATCTCATTATTTGTTGCATTGACATAGCTAGTTGTTGGTTTTTGCATATTACATGATGTTTACAAACGTGCTTGACTTAGCACATGAACCATAGGCATCAACCATGATCACCTATACACCAAACATTAATCAGTGATAGAGCCTAGGCCTTGAGCTCTGTGCCAGGATTCCCTATAATATTTACATCATATACATGTAATGCAAATGGGGTCAAAACCAGGGTGTTACATTCCCCTCCCCGTTCAATAGCACTGTCCTCGGAGCTTTACAAAAAATTAACAATTGCTATACTGGCACCGCCCTCAGTGCTTTGCAAAAATGAACCAAAAATAGATGTTCCAATTGCATGGCATCCTCCAACTCCCACGTAGCTTCTTTAGGACCACAATTCTTCCTCTGCACCTTTATCTGTCCAATGACATGATCTGGAACTCTTCCAAGTCCTTTCTTGCATGCATTTGCACACACCACAGGATCTTTTTCTGGTATTGGAGAATCCTTCTCCTTAGCTTAGAACATTTCCAACGTCTTTGGCAACCAGCAATACCTATGCTCAAGCAATGATTCAATTCCCAAGTTAGTATTCACAAAATTTTCCAAAATCATAGATGAATCACATGCACATGTATATTGATATAAAATCAACAAAATTTTTCCAAGTGAACCAAATACTTATCTACATAAGTAGCTTCTCCTGGTTCCACAGGTATCCGAATTGGCTTTATACAACCATGGCATTCACAACCCTGCTCCATCCCATACCTGGGTGTTCATTAAAGGGTAGCCAAATTTCTGCAAGCCTCAAATTACCTACAATTATATTTTAGTCGAGATCTGGTAGCCCTGTCCAAAGCCCAACACCTCTATGGGTGCTTAATAGAAGCTTTGCTTAAGGCTCAACACTTCCTCCTAGTGCTGACTAATGCTCAGGCACTTACTTTCTAGGAACCATAACATATTAAGTCACATGTCAGATTCATTTTCATAGGATTTATTTCTTAACAAGATTCTAAAAAATATCAGCTGAATCATTATGTACATGTGTTTTTACAAAAATTCAACAGAGATGTGCTAGGTAATCAAATACTTATATGTGTAGAATTTCATGGGCGTGGTTAGCCCATCTTCAGATTGTAACGCCTCCTTGGTGCTTAATGAAAGCTCTATCGTATGGGCCTAGCACCATTCCTATGTGCTCACCAATGCTCAGGCGCTTACTTTCTAGACATCATAATACCTAGGGGTTATTCTCTTCATGGATCCCCCACTCTCATGATAGTCCCCTTACGGCGTGAATGTGTGCAAAAAGAAGTCTAACCAGATGTCTTACATCCTGGGCATCCCCAGTGATGCATACCAGTGCCTAGCTGGCAGGGGGGAACCTAAGCTATGTACATCTCGTACATCCTTCCAGAGGAGTCATCTTTCTCAAATGCATCCTCCTGAGAGCTATGTACTCCAGGGGTGGACCACCATCATCTCACCTGCATTACATACAAGCATGCAGTTTATATGAGATGTCATTATAAAAATAATTGCAATTATAGGTTTCCAAACCTATTCCAAGCACATCCCTCCAAGAAGCTATGTATCCAAGTACATCTTACCAAGTAGCCATGTACAACCAGTACACGTTTTCATCATCTCACCTGCATTATATATAACCACGCAGTTCATATGATATGTCATTATAAAATTTAATCATAGACTTTCAAATCTATTTCATGCCTGGATAAATTTCAAATTATCAAATGACTAATACATTGATAGTCAAATCCAAAATTTTGAATTCACAATTCTGCTTCCCACAGAAAAATCATATTTTTGCAACCATGAGGTCATCCTCATATTGTTTGGCTTTTGCAAGTGGGGAGTACTCATCCCTAACTTACACATGCTGCCAAAAACCTGGACATTCACATACAACGTGTCATCTTGACACCATTTTAGATAAGCCAAACAATTAATAATATTTAATTAACAATCATTAGCAAAATTTAAAATCTGAAGTTCAAAATCTACTCGGTTCAAAAGTTAGATTTCAGTCATGAGATCCTTCTTATATCCCATCGCAGTTTCCTACCTGGGTTTCAATGGGTACCACCAGACTTCTCTGCTCAGGTCATTCTACCTGTAGTCTTCAGAAAGGGTCATTTCCTCATGGAACCACAAGTTCATACGCAGGCTTCCTCAGCCCATACATAGACTCAATTTTGCCTGCAAAATATTCTTCAATGAACCTCTTGTAGGATCCTGCAAGTGCCACAAAATTTTTTACATCTGTTAATTTTATTGGAGCAAGCCAACATCTCATGGCCTTAATCTTTTCAAGGTCTATAGATATTCCTTTATCTAAGATAATGTGACCCAAATAATGATTCCATCTTTGTAGAAGTCATATTTTCTTAGCCTTGCATACAACTGATGCTTCCTGAGAAATTTCAAGGTTAGCCTCAATTGTTCCACATGTTTTTCATCATCCTTTGAATAAGTAGGAATGCCATCAAGGAAAAAAAGAACATACTTTCCTAAGTACCAGCTGAAAAAATTATTCTTGAGGCACATAAATGTAGCTGGTGCATTTGTGAAACCAAATGGTACCATTACCAACTCATAGGATCCATACCTTGATATGAAGGTTGTACTATGAACATCTTCATCCTTGATACTTACCTGATGGTAATCATATCCCAATTCAATCTTGGAAAATACCTTTGCTCCTCTCATTTGATCAAAGAGGTCATCAATCCTAGGAAAATGATACTTGTCCTTCACAGTGACCTTGCTTAACTGTCTATAATAAATACACAACCAGAGTGTATCATATTTCCCCTTCTCAAATCCAACTGGTGCTCCCCATGGGGACACACTTGGCCTGATATGCTTATTTTCCCACAACTCTTGCAGCTTAATTTTCAGCTCTAGGATTTCAGGTATGCTCATCCTATAGGGTGTCTGGGACACTAGTGCTGTTCCAGGAACAAGTTCAAATTTAATATTAATGTCCTTTGGAGGAATCCACAGAATTTCATCAAGAAAAAACATTCCTGAACTCCTGTATCATATGAAATCACTCCAACCTAGGAGTATCATACTCTGTTGCCTCCAAAACATGAGTTGCATACCCTCTGCAACCTTTCCCATAGAACTTCTTTAGCTGCATTATTGAAGACTTCCCTCTAGAGGTCACTTATGGAAATCCTTTCACAACCCTTAGGTTGCCTTTGTCATCCAAGCACTCAAAAGTCTTGTTGTAACAATCAAGCTTTGCTCTATGCACTTCCAACCAATCCATTCCAATGTGGACATGATATGATCCAAGTGGCAAAACATTCAGATCTGCACAGGTGACTAACCCATCCATGACTAATGGACATTCAATTATCACCTCACTAATCTTCTTCTTAGTTACAGTGGATATTTGGACTAACCATGATCTTCTCTGCTTTGACTTCTTAAAATGGGACATCTCAACAAATCCAGGGGTAATATAGCGATGAGTTGATCTAGGGTCAATCAAAATAGAAACAATCTGTTCAATGATATCACCCTCAACTTACACCACAGTTGAGTTATGACCTTCCCAGTGGTCATCTAACACTGCATAAATTTTAGGAATGATCCCTGCTTCTTGACCCACAGTTTCAGCTTTTTGGGTGCTAGGGACTTGCCCTCATTCCTATTCTATAGTGGACAATTCTTGTGCAGATGGGATCCTTCAACATTTGAGTGGTTCCTTTATCTTTTCCCTCATCACTCTGACCGGCTCAATCACAACTTGTGATAGCTACCTTTTCCGCTTTAGGAGGTGAGAAGGTTTAAAACCTTTCTTCCTTGGGTTAAGCTTCTCACTTTTCTCATGGTAGTTTCTCTTACTCCCTTCTATCTCTGTTAAGTGATGCCCAGAATTTATCTGCCTTTGGAGGTTTGCCAAACTCTGTAGCATGACTAAGGTCATCTGGTTTTTCTCTACCAAAGCTTTGACCAACCTTTTATTTTCTTCTTTGCAATCTTGCAACTCTGCCCTCAGGATTCTTATAGTAGCTGCAACATCTAGGAAACTCTCCTATTCCCACTTCCCAATGATTTCAGTTCCATGACCTTGGACCTTGTAAGCTGGCCTTACATTCCCTTCCCCATGTGGACAAATCTGACGTAAATGGGGTCCTCGACATCTCCAGCATTGGAGTGGATTTCTTCCCTCTCGTGGGTCTCTTGGATTTTCCCCCATAGCATCCTCTCCATGTCCACAGGGATCTTGTGCATCATCCATGCTGTTATTCTTCTTGGTGCTGATATTCTTTGACCCTCTTGGTCGAACCAAGATCAACTTTTCAATCTGCACTATGACTCTGCAAAATGTGTTAACAACAAAATTTGTTGTCAATCTCAGAAATTCAAATAATTACTTACCAACTACTTATTGCAGGCATGAAAGGTTAATATCGTAGTAGAATTCAGATCACGGTCATGGTGCATTTCATTGGGTTGACTAAGTTTAGCAATTCTGCTAAATAGCACTCTTTTGTGATGTAGTTTTCCTTTTGCAACCAATTGTCTTGGCACATTTATACCAATGCTACAACCAACATATCTGTCAAATCACAACCTGGGTGTTCTTTTCCTTTTTTATCTGTTCAACTTGGCCCATTTAGGCCCAATGTTGTAACCAATAGTTTTGATACCATAATGTCACATATCCATATCCCGTTATCATGCAAAATTAAAAATTTCCTACGGAACCGTTGTCATTCTTTGAAATAGAGGGCATGGTCGTGAAACACTCCTCCACATTCATGTTCTGGTACCCCACGGTCATTGAATGCTGCATGTAAATTCTCCAACTTCCCAGTAGCAGAGAAGAAAGATCTCAGAGGAGATCGGACGAAGGAGAGAAATCGCGATGGAAATTAATGATCACAAATGGTTCCGCATCCGGAATCAAATCAACGGCTTAGGATCATCCCACAAAAATCTACGACACAGAGAGCTTCACTTACGGAATCGAAAACATATCAAAATTTCACTCTTGCACCTCCCATCCCGCGTCCCACATGCGGAACGGCCGTTGCAGAGATCGAAGTTGCGGAAATCAAAATTTACCATAAGTCATTTCTGCATCCCGCATCTCGCAAATTGCGAAAGGCAGATTTTGAAAAACGACATTTCCACATCCTGCATCCCGCATCCCGAAAGTTACAGAAGGAAAAATCTGCGGAAATTTGATCTGTTCATGAAAATTTCTAAGTCTAAAAGTGATTTTGAGCATTCATGCCATCACCAATTCGGTCGATCTATCTCCATAACAACTTAGAAAATTCATTGAAATGAAATTACATACACATATACATCATTCATGAAATATACAGCTGCATTAAATACATTCCATTCAAGCATTTCATCATATTCATATTCATTTATAAACAAGTACAGTTACAGGGATTGAAAAACAAGAAATACTTATCTTTATCAGAATCTTGTCCCGTAACCAGCTATGTCGCTGCAAAGTTCCACCCAACCATAGGCTAGTGTTTTCCTTAATCTCTCAGCATCACTGCCACCCTCGAGCTGGGCATGATTTCCACAAGGAACTAGGGGACACAAACTCACACACAACGAGACTATACACCCACAGTCAAACCAATAATCACATCCCAACACAGTCAACCCAATAATAGATGGGTTCTTGGACTTACTTAGCCAAGCCAACACAAGGATGCACTGCACAGCAAAAGACAAGTTCTGGGTATGGAAAAAACGTCCTAGGAACCCAAAATCGAATATGGAAAATGGGGAAAACAAACCAAGTGACCCAAATCGTTCAGAAAATGTTGGATGGCCTTCCAAAGGGAAAAATGACCTTTGTTCACACCCATCTCGTTCAGACTAAATGAAGAATTCCTACACAGCAATTACAAGATCTGGGATTTAAGGAAAACATCATGGAACCCAAAACAACAAGGAAATCAGGGAACAACAATCCTATGACCAAAATCGACTTCACAGAACGTTCAATAGCTTCACGTGGGTGAAGACGGCTCAGCAACCACTCCGAAATCGTGGTTTCCTCTTCAATCTATTGGGAATTGCCCAAAACGATTCTCTAGTCATGGAGGAATGAAATAAAAGCAAAATCGTGCCGGGGAAAAATAGAGGATGGAGGACTGAGAAGAGGAACAATCAACTACCTAAGTGCTCCCTGTGAATGAAGGATGGATGATCAAAACGTCCCCACAACTCCCCTAGAAAATGTGAGGGAAGATGAAACATGAACGCATGAGGAAATGGCGTACATTTTGGGTGTTTTCTTGTCCATGTAGTCGAAACTTGTTCTTCAAGAATGGGTGCACTTCCCAATTCAAATTGTTCCCATACTCTTCGCATTCCATGCAATAACTACCTCAACCAAATTCTGGAAAAAATAAATGGTTGGGGAAAAAGACAAGAAAAGGGTAGTTGATAGTTTTGATGGGTTTTCCCTAGTGGCTCAAGGTTAACATTCCCCCTCCTCCCTATCCTTGGGAAATCATGCTCCCATCTCATATGTGTTGCATTGACATAGCTGGTTGTTGGTTTTTGCATATTACATGGTGTTTACAAATGTGCTTGACTTAGCACATGAACCATAGGCATCAACCATGATCACCTATACACCAAACATTAATCAGTGACAGGGCCTTGGCCTTGAGCTCTGTGCCATGATTCCCTATAATATTTACATCATATACATTTAATGCAAACGGGGTCAAAACCAAAGTGTTAGATTCCCCTCCCCATTCAATAGCACTGTCCTCGACGCTTTACAAAAATTTAACAATTTCTATACTGGAACTGCCCTCAGTGCTCTGCAAAACTAAACCAAAAATAGATGTGCCAATCGCATGGCATCCTCCAGCTCCCACGTAGCTTCTTCAGGACCGAAATGCTTCCTCTACACCTTTATCTATCCAACGACATGATCTAGAACTCTTCCAAGTCCTTGCTTGCATGCATCTGCACACACCACAGGATCTTTTTCTGGGCATTTCCCAAAATGATTCTCCATCCATGGGGGAATGAAACAAAAGCAAAATTGTGCCGGGGAAAAACATATGATGGAGGACTGAGAAGAGTAGCAATTAGTTGCCCGAGTGCCCCCTGTGAATGAAGGATGGATGATCAAAACGTCCCTGCAGCTCCCCCAGAAAACGTGAGAGAAGATGAAACATGAACGCATGAGGGAATGGCGTACATTTTTGGGTGTTTTCTTTCCCATGCAGTCGAAACAAGTTCTTCAAGAATGGGTGCTCTGCCCGATTTAGATTTTTCCCATACTCTTCCCATTCCATGCAATAACTACCTCAACCAAATTCTAGTAGAAATAAATGGTTGGGGAAAAAGACAAGAAAAGGGTAGTTGATAGTTTTGATGGGTTTTCCCCAGTGGCTCAAGGTTAACATTCCCCCTCCTCCCTATCCTTGGGAAATCATGCCCCCATCTCATTATTTGTTGCATTGACATAGCTGGTTGTGGGTTTTTGCATATTACATTATGTTTACAAACGTGCTTGACTTAGCACATGAACCATAGGCATCAACCATGATCACCTATACACCAAACATTAATCAATGACATGGCCTTGGCCTTGATCTCCTTGCCATGATTCCATATAATATTTACATCATATACATTTAATGCAAACGGGGTCAAAACCGGGGTGTTACAATCACCTTCAGAAAGTAAAGAATATTAGTGAAAGAAATATTGTGTGGAAGCAATTCAAGTACTTCAAGCAAAAGTAGCTCTCTGATAGGTATTAAGGTGGAAAAATCAAGGAATTCCATGAGTTGAAGTTGCGACAACTAACCATGTAAGAGTATACCAATAAGTTCTATAACTACCAGGATATGTTATATTTATTAGAGATGAGAAATTTAATATTTAACACTTTATCAGTGGCCTACCCCACTCCTACAGAGATAGGATCGATTTTGTTGAACCTCAAACTCTAGATTAAGTCATGAGAAACGTGAAGTATTGTTATGAGCAAAACAAAAGCAGGACAGAATTCTAGAAGGCGTGGAAGGACAAGAATAAGGAGAGGGTTAACCGAAGGAAAAGGGGGTTCAAGCCTCAGTTTAGAAATCAACAAAGATGGCCACCATAGGGTATGGATGAACCTGGTATGATGTTGGGAGACAAGCCAAGAGAGCAAAGAGAAACCCTTAAATGTTCGGGATGTGGAGAATACCATAGGCTTAGAGATTGGCCACATTGGGATGGGAGTGGGAAGCAAGTTCACTTCGTCCAAGTAGCTAAAACCATGAGCTAAGTAGCAAGGATTGCACCCATAAAGTATGTAGCGCTAGAGGACTTCCAAGTAGGACATCAAGCAACTATGGTTAAGGTTGAAGGTAATATTTCCAGGCAATCATTTCTATTTTGATTGACCCTAGATATACCCATAGAGACATTGCTCCTAAAATGGTTGAGCTTTGTCCTTTTAATAAAACAAATCATAGTATATCATAGTTTGTTCAAGTAGCCATTGGGAACAAGAGGAACTTCAGCGAGCTAGTGAAGAGTTTTCCATTGGAGATGAATGGACTATTTACAAGGGAATATTTGAACATTTTTTAGCTTGGTTCCTATGATGTTCTTATTGGAATGGATTAGTTGGGAACACACAGAGTGAATATGTACTACTACAACAAGACCTTTGAGTTCATTGATGAAGAAGGAAACCCCATAACAGTAAGAGGAATTCCAAATGATGTTTCTGTTCGCCAAATTTCAGCCATGTACTTCGAATAAGTTCTCTACAAAAGGTTGTCAATTCTATGCAACCCATGTACAGGGAATAACAAAAAGGGAAGATGTGAGATTGGAGGATTATAGAATCTTGAAAGAATTCAGGGATGCATTCCTCAATGAAGTGATATGATTCCTACCAAAGAGGGAAATTGATTTCCCAATTAATCTTATGCCATGAGCTACACCAATGTTTAAGACACCTTACAAGATGAGCGCCCCCGAACTGCTGGAACTAAAAATGCAATTGCAGGAATTGTTGGAAAAGAAAAACATTAGACCAAATTTATCTCCATGGGGAGCACCTATCCTATTTGTGAAGAAGAAAGATGGAACGGTTAGGATATTTATTGACTACGGACAACTAAATGAAGTCATATTGAAGAAAAAACATTCCTTGGCTCGAATTAATGATCTCTTTGATCAAATGAGAGGGGCAAGAGCATTTTAAAATATCGACTTAAGGTTAGGGTACCAAAAGGTTTGAATTAAAGAAGATGGCATCCATAAGAAAACATTCATAATGCGATATGGCCATTCTGAGTTTACAGTGATACCTTTTAGTCTCACTAATGCACCATGTACCTTCTCACTCCTCATGAACAAGGTATTCAGTCAATGTTTTGATAAATTCACGTTGGTGTTCTTAGATGACATTCTAGTTTACTCTAAGAATGAGAAAGAACGTGAGTAGCATATGAGAATAATTCTTCAATTGCTCAAGAAGCATCAATTGTATGCAAAAATCAGGAAATGTGATTTTTACAAAGAGAAAATTCATTATTTGGGTCAGATTGTATCCACAGAAGGTATATTGATGGACACATAATGAAGCAATCATGAATTGACTAACCTCAAAAAATGTGACTGGCATGAGTTTTTTTTATGGGTTTTATAGGTCATTACATGAGATTCATTGAGTGATTCTCTATGGTCATGCATCCTATCACTTCTTAGCAGAAGAAAAGGATTAGGTTTGAATGGATGTAGAAGTGTGAAGGAAGCTTCTAGTTGAAGAAGCTTCTCACCACTGCACCAATTTTGAGAGTTACGGACCCAAAAAAAGATCTTGTGTTATGCACAAATGCATGCAAGCAAGGCATCAGAGGAGTTATCATGCGAGATAACCACATAGTGATCTATGAATATTGGAAGCTACAGGAGCACTGAATGAATTATGCTTCCCATGACTTAGAACTCACCGCCATAGTGCACACATTGAATATGTGGAGGCACTACCTGATGGGCAGAAAATTCGAGCTTAGAACAAACCATTGTGGTATGAAGCATTTGTTTGAACAACCAATGCTTAATGCCAAGCAATGAGGATGGTAGGAGTTTATGTGTGAATTTGACTTCAAAATCAAACACATAAAATGAAAGGATAATAAGTGGATGATGCACTTATGCACACGATGCACATGATATCCATCAGTATTACTAGTTCGTATCTAAGGTAGGAGATCATCGAATCTCCTGCTAAGGATGAACATTATCAATAGGTCAAGGATGGTTTGCAACACTTGAACATTAGGAAGAAGTATAAGGGTTACCATCTGGAAGAAGGACTTCTTACCTATAATGACAAACTATAGGTTCCCAATGCCAATCACTTGAGAAGGGCCGTTATGGAGGAGATTCGTGCAATGCCATATTTTGGTTACCTAGGATATTAAAAAATGATTTCTATAGCCATAAAGCAGTACTTTTGTCCAGGGATGAAAAGGGAATTTTCTGAGTATATTTATAGGTGCATGAAATTTCAACATGTGCAGGTTGAGCATCAACACCCGTCAAGTTTGTTGCAATCATTTCCCATACTTGAATTGAAATGAGAAGTAATTTCCATGGATTTTATAAAAGGGTTGCCGATGACAATGAGACAACATTATTCCATCGTCGTTGTGGTGGAAAAATTGTCAAAAGAAACACATTTCATACCTGAAGTCCACTTATAACGCAACTAACATTGCAAACATTTTCCTGATGAAAAAGATCTTCATGTTGCATGGATTGCCTAAGGTTGTAATATCATACATGGATACTAAGTGTTTCCTCCTTTCACGCACCTAGGGGTTTAGTGCAATAGAAATCTTCAAGATTCTAGGTGTGTCCTTGGGGGCAAGTCTTGAGTCAAGTATTTCACTTGATCTTGACTCCTCCATTTAGGAAAAAATCCTAAAGAAGCGAAGGGGAGTGGTCCCTAAGAAAGAGTTGTCTAAGGGTCTTAAGTTTTAGTTGTTAATGATGGAAGTAAGTTATTTAAGAGTTTTTAAAAGTAAAATTACCGAGACAAGATTGTTGGAAAATTTAAATAAATATTCCAACAGCATAACATCAACACATAAGCAAATTAAAATAAATTCAAATCAGATTAGTGCCAATGGAGTCAAAGTAAAAATAATGTTGTTGAAATGAAATGTTTTGCAATGTGTGCTGGTCAATTTTAATTATTAAAATATGAGTTGAGTTACGGGAAGGGTATTCTCGATATACTGAAAGTACAGAGAATATATCCAGAAGATGATGAAAGTGGTTCCTCACTCAAAGACATGGGTTGAGTCAGAGTCTCTAAGAAGGTGTTCAACATTACACCAACAAGGATGTAGCCTGACTATATCTCGAGGTTGCTACTTAGTGGTTCCCGTTTCCTTTGAAAATTTTTCCCACGATTGTCAACTATCGTACGTCGGATATTCATAATGTTTTTTCAGGTAGTTGATTTTATTAATGAATTATTATATTAATGTGAGGAATTTAGAGAGCCTTGAAAATCGTTTTTGATTCCCCAACAACCAGGAAAAGCCCGCAGAGGGAAATATCATACACGAGTTTACAGCAAAATGTTTATTCTAATTTGATGAAGGAAGATGTTTGTAAAATCAAATACACTAATGAAAAATTAAACTGCTACTATGTGTCACTTTCTGATCATCCACCAATAATCGACAAAAAACCTTTGGTTGGTGGCGAGAGCATACTTCATGGCAACGAGTTGGGTATTAAATTTAAATATGAAATAAAAGGAAGACAACTAAACTATACAACCTTTCTATAATTCGAAGTGTGTGCATGTGTTGATTAGTAAAATTCAAACCATGAAGGAGACTGTGAATCCCCCCAGGGGGGATGGAGTGTGGGCGTTGTGTATCCCACTTAATTTCTTTATTATTGAATTTAAAAGTGATCGAAATATGAATCACGAGTGCACTTTGATCCTTGAAAAGGATCGAAAGGATTACAATAATGCTGGGAGAGAAAAGGAAAGAAGAAGAGGGATGGAGGATGGAGTTTTTTGATGTCCTAGGTGACCGAAACTCGAAATTTGAGCAGTATGTCCTCCTCCTTTTCTCAAAAATTGATAAAAAATAGTCAGTTAAATATGTTAGGACTTCACAAATTAATAAAAACAAATGCATAATCTACACTACTCAAAATGCTCAAAAAATGTATTTATTATTATTAAAATGACACTTTGAGAGATTAAATTGGATCTAGTTTAAGATGAATCTTTAAAAATGAATCTAGATATGATACATATGCCTGATTGAAATCATATTTCAGATATCAAAATGATCTATCCAAATTTACTAAGCATCAAGTAACTGTAACCAAGAAGAAAGATTGATTTTTTTAGAGAAGAGGAGTGAAATTCCGATGGGATTGCTTGAAAGAAGTGAAGGAGAGAGGGATATGCAAGAAAACAACATTAAGAACAATAAAATGTATGTTGTAAAAGAGAAGTGGATGCAACTGAGCTCCAAGCCCCTTCTACTTGAGATAATCCTGCAAAAACTAGATAATTTCTCATACAAACAAGGTTAATCCAATCAATATCATTAATAAAAAAAAGCAGGAGAGCATAAGTATAACCAACTACAGTCTACTACTCCTACACAATTCTGATAATGAAATGAACATAAGTAAATTGAAAGCAGCAAATACTTATTAAAATTTAACTGGATCTAAATACATCATTTGATAAAAATAAAGAATGAGATTCAACCGATTTCACCTCAAATTTGACCAAGTCACAAGCTCACAATGCAATCACACAGACTAGCCTCCAAATCCTTCAATATCATTAATAAAATATCAACAAAAAAATTACAATGGGTATAGGTTCAATACCTCCTCTTGAATGAGGAGAAACACCCCTCTTTTATAGCCATAAAACAACCCAAACCCTAAGGGGGTGCAATTCCCTATGAGGAGTTGGTTCTGGTGGATGAGAGAATGGTGGCAGGAGGTTTGAATTCGTAGGAAGGGAGGCTTCCACCTCTATTGAGGTATCCCAATTTGTTTGGGAAGCCTCCACCTCTTCTAACAACTTCATCCAAGTGGCAAGACACACCCTCCATGAGAGAATGTGGCCCCTTTAATGGAGGTGAGTTGTAGCTCCTCATTTGATGACTGTAGATGCTCCTCTATGCTCATAAATGTCCCAGAAAAGATACTCAACAACCATGACACCTCAGAGACAAGTCCCAGACAAGCTTCCTTTGATTTAGGAATTGGATTTTCTCCAATTTTCCCATTTATTTGACCCTTTGAGTCATTTTGGAGAGAAAATCAAAATTAATAATTGAAAATTACTAATTTGACTCTCAAAAGTGGGTTTATGGGTTAAGTGGGGGATCTAGGTCAAAAAACAAGCATCCCCATGACCAAATTGTCTCTCTAGGCCCAATTTTATGACCTTTTGAACTTTTACATTTAAAATACACCTTATTGATGATTTTATTAAAAACCTAAAAATTAAACAATCCTATGAAAGACTTAGCGCATGTCCAAGAAACTTCGGGACTATGAATAGCATTGTATAACACATAGACCCTAGGATCTAATAACATTTTAAGACATAATCACCAATTTCATCATCCCAGCTTTGGAGGATTTTGAGTGAAAAACTTGAAAATTATATGTTGCTTAAAAAAACGTCATATAACTAACGAGGGAAAAACACTCAAGGATGTTGAATTTGATGACCAAGTCCCAATAAGGACAACTTTTTTCAAAAGAAACCATCACGCTATGTCATTTATTACATTTCCCTTGCGGGGTTGTGAACATGTGAAAAATGGACCACAACTGGCCCTAATGAAACCATGGAACTTCGTGATCACTGAGTGAGAACAATTGATTTGTTCCGATCCTTGGTGGCTCACTTGTAAAATCCATTAAGTGCAACTCAGTGGATAACACTAAGTTCACCTCCAATTTTTGGAAGGGCTTGTTCCATGATCTAGGAGCTTAGTTGAATTTTAGCATAGGCTACCATCCACATATAGATGGACAAACATAAAAAGTGAATCAAGTGTTGGAAGAAATGCTTTGCATGTATGTGATGGGCATACCATGCAAGTGGGGATATTATCTACATTTGGTTGAATTCGCTTATAAAAATGGGCAACAAGCATAATTGGGAATGATTTCATTCAAGGCTCTATATGGTAGAAGGTGCAGGACATAGGCTACCTAGGATAGTCCAGTTAAAAGCAACCCGGGATAGGCATAAAAACTATGATGACAAGAACATAGTGCATAGGTATTTTAGTGTTGGGGGTTGTGTTTACCTCAAAGTGAGGCCAAGGAAGAGTTCCTTGAATATTGGGATTTATGCCAGTCTATCACCAAGATATTGTGGTCCATTTGAATTGCTTGAGAGGATATGGGCATTTGCATATAGAGTTGCATTGCTTGATAACACTAGAGATCATAATGTTTTACATATTTCTTTGCTTAAGAAATACGTACATGATCCTAACCATGTGATTAATTGGGATGTGGTTCAGGTGGAACCCAAGGGATAATTCCAAACATAACCACTATGCATCTTAGATAGGAAAGCAACACTGCTCTAGAACCGAGCCATCAAGCAAATAAAGGTGCAATGGAAACACTTTGGTCTTGATGAAGCTACATGAGAGTTGGATGATGCCATGAGAGAAGCATATCCAGTTTTGTTCAAATTTTGAGCAAACATTGAGGAAAATATTATTCCAAGGGGGAGGGGATTGTAATACCCCCACTTTAACCCTTGGAATATATGTTAAATCCATTATGTAGATGATTTCTTGTTTGAACTATGCGATTGGTTTTCCAAACTAATCATAATGAAATGTAAACATTTAAATAATATGAATAGATCAAGATGTATATTGTGTAAGGTGCACCAAAGGACCTATGATCCACTGGAGGGGAAGAGGAAAGGGGGGCTATGGGGGGGATTGAATCCTTGACTGCCAAGTGTCATACATAAATCTAATATTATTGCTATCGTGAGTCTTGAATGAGCCAATTTTTTTCTTTCACCCAATATTTTAAATTATGTGTGAGCTTGGTGGGAGAAGTCCCTTCGAGTAGTTAAGGATGCATGGGATGCATGTGATTCCGTGACAGTTATAGGAGTCCATTTTCTCCACGGTCAGAAGTTATGTCAGGGGAGTCGATTTTTTTCTCCTTTACCCTACCCTATAGTCAGAACCACCACTCTTACCTTCACGCTTTTACTTCCGCAGACCCAGTAACTCACACACCCATTCTCCAAAGATTTATGCTCTCCTAAAATTTACGTTCACATTCACCCTCATAGATCTAGGATCTCACAAACATATAGATCCACCTCAACATTATTGTTGAGACTTGTTCATGTGTGACTCACTAGATTCCTTTTATTTTGAGACCTTCACCTGGTTCTCCCTTGCACACAAATCATTTTACCTTGTGTAGACACTCATCAACTTAACCTCATGCATCAAACATTTCTACCATTTTACATTGTCACAGACTTGTCCCAACACCTGATTGTTCACTAACCTGAAATATCGAGAGAGAGAGAGAGAGAGAGAGAGAGAGAGAGAGAGAGAGAGAGAGAGAGAGAGTTGGTTATAAGTGAGCCCCGAGTCCTAAGATTGATCATGTGAGTCCTACTACTCATATATGATCAAGAAGCCATAAATGAAAGCTATAGGTAGATCCCCAACATGAGGAAACTTGTTGGAATTTTTCTATGCACACATTGGAATCACTTGGAAGGATGGATCTCTCGAGGGACCCAGATTGGTGAAGGGGATGCCTGAGCCTGGAAAGTGTTGTGGGGCAAGTATTGTGGAGACTACAATATGCTAGTTGTTTGAGGTTACTATAGAGCTTTGTGTGAGCATTTGATTTGGCATATTGCAAATAATAGGTTGTTGGCCGAGATATAGAAATCGATAGGTGTTTCCTTTGTCTCGATAGACTCATAGCTCGACTTGGGGTGGACCCTTAGCAAAAATAGTATATGATGGACATAGTACGTATAGTTGGGGTTGAAAATTGCACTAGATAAGCGTCCTCTTGTATCGAATCTATGCTTGATCTATTATTTATTGTTATTTAAATATGCAATGGTGTTGTGATTATTCGTGTGATGAATTATGTTGGAAAATGCATGTGTTATGTGTGCATGTTGAGTTAAGTTATGATATGCTTATTATTATGCTTCTGCACACACTTTAATTTCCTGTGTATGGATTATATATGGCCTTGAAGATTATTGAGAACCCATAATCGGTTCCTATCCCCCTCTATGTCGTTTGGTTGATGGACGAGATTGTTACATAGTAGTATATGTAGGACATAGTACCTATGGTTGGGTGGAAACTGACACTTACACACCTAGTTGCTTGGATATACATGCTATTAATCTACATGACATTTACATACCATTATGATTAACTTGATAAACCAATCACACAATCCAAAGAAGAAAACATTTACGTAATGGATAATATATTACAAGGATTAAATTGAGAGTATTACACTCAAAGTGTGAATGTTTAGTGAAGGACATTGTTTAGTGAAAGACATTGGTTAGTTTTTTTTAAATCTTAATCTAAATTACTATATTTTATAATTAGATGTCATGTCCATCTTTTATGCACTTATCTTTAGAGCACTAATGTGTGTGTCCTATCAGCACACCATATTGCAATGCATCTTATGTGATATTGGGTCATCAATCTTTAGTTAAATGCATCGATGAGTTCTTTTTAATATTTTCAATATAAAATACTATATTTTATAATTAAAAAATAAATTTTGCGTCCATCTTTAGTATGATTTATCTTTAAAGTGCATCATGGTATATGTCCTATGAATGCACTATAAAGTATGATGATGCACTAGGCCATAAATTAGAGTTAAATTCATTGGTTAGTTTTTTAGAATTTTTCAATATAAACATATATTTTATATTGAGACGCCACATCCATGTTTAGTGCATTGGATATTTAAAGGTAAATTGTGTATGTTATATACGTGCACTAGTGTGTTTATATCAATTTAATCACATCAAACATGTAAATATTTGTTCGCGTTTGCTCGAAACCTTCTTTTTAAATAAAAAAGGAAGAGATTTTTTTTGGAAGTTCTAAGAAAAACCTCCATTAAAAAAGTGCTTTGTTTGTAATGATAAAAATATAAAAAACAACATAGTTTATGAAGCTATTCATTCCACCATCTTCATAACTATCTCATGAACCACTTAAGTGATTTTCATCTTTAACTTTTTTTTATACATATACATATATATGTATGAAGTGCAACATAACATTATCTTTTTATTGGTGGTGTTGGGGTTCTCTTCATCTCTCGGAATCCCATTACTTTATTTATGCAACTCGTTTGGGAAATGCAACTAACAATATTGCAGAGTTTTAGGCCCTTCGACTTGGCCTTTGTATGGCATTTCAACTCCATGTCCAAGAAACATAGGCATTCGGGGATTCAAAGTTGGTTATTGAATGTTTCAGGAATTCTTCTAGACCCATTAATCTTCGACTTGCTCCATTATTCGATGCCATTGACAGGTTGCTAGGTAGGTTTCATCAAGTCTCCTTCCAACACATTTATCGGGAGAAAAATATTGAGGCCGATCTTTTATCAAAAAGAAGCCTATCTGTGGGGGAGGGAATCTGGCACAAATGGGAATACAAGGATGACAAGGTGGTGGAGATCACTCCGGCGGTCTTCTGAAGGTCATTTTTTCAAATTTTTATTTTTATTTTTTTATATGACTTTCATGGACATTGTTTTTTATGGCAACTATTCAGGTAGCACCGGTTGCATGGAAGGTTTATCGACAATATATGGAATCATATTAGATGGGACACTATTTTTACAGCTGATTATATGTTTCCTGATGTATTCATGTTTTATGTCGACATGGCCATATAAAAGATCTAGTTTTGGACCTATGTAAATCGGTTTTTAATCTAAATAGAAAACTGAATATTTTCTTATACTATGCATAATCTTCCTCATCAACATACTACAATATGTTAATTAAATATCACAAATATAAGTTAATCCTTTATCAATTATATTATATTTTACATTTTTATATATAAATAATTTTATAATGAAATAAATTTCTTTTTTTAACATAATTCCAATCAATCACATTAACACTAAGGTAAGTCATCAATATCTCAAAAACTTATCCCCAAACATAATACTAATATCATTTCTTCTCTCTGTATAATTTTTAACATAATTAAATTATTTTTAATAATCAAAATTTATAAATAGTTTTATAAACAACATAAATAAAAACATTAGCGAGTTTCACATATAAAGGACAAACTAAAAGAATGTTTCTCATTCAATACTCACTAAGCCCTTAAATTATTATCCCCATTCTTTAATAAAATTAAAAAAATACTTTATAAAAATACATGACACTTTGACTATGGTTATTTAATAAAAAAATTAAAAAACACTTAAACTATATGTGTGTGTGTGTGTGTGTGTGTGTGTGTGTGTGTGTGTGTGCGCGTGCTACCAACGACCACAATCTTTTCCTTTTTGGTACTTATATGCATTGGAATCTAGAAAGGCTCCTAACAAGATTACACAAAGTGTGATCAAAGGAAGTCATCTTGCTCGAAGCAAGATGTGCGTTGAACTAATGAACTTTTACTCTACAGGAAAATATGGGTCAGATTGCTATTAAACTTAAACGGAGTAAAAAATATCACCATACACCCAGGAGTAAATTTCGGACCTTAAGAAGTGAATGCACAACACTAATGTGTCCCAAAGAAACGGAAAAACTCATGAACAAAATGGTCAAACTTGACTTGTTCAAGAGGTCCTTTCATTAACAGGTAGTGAAAATTCATATTACACCAGCAGTCACTTTCAACCATTAAACACGGTGCATGTTAGTGATTTTTCTAGAAATATGAGCCTAACATTCATCCCAAAATATGCTGACATTGAAAAATGTGCCCTCATGCATCTAAACAATGTTTACTAACAACAAAAGACATTACAAAATGTTTTACCTTAGAATTTGTGCTCAATAGTTCCAGCAGTACAACCCTCAACAACTAACAATATATTACTTATGAAATCATGTCCTCTCAGCCACCTCAATTTTTGTGCCATAGCAAGTTGTACGACCTCCAGTTTTCACTGTACGGACTGTCTAAAATAATGGGAAAAACTAACTTGGGAATTGTTCCCACTTTGGGAGCAGTTCCCTCCTTGGGAATCATGCCCACCACCTAGGGAATTGTGCCTACCTTTTGCTGCTAGTGCAAAAACCTTTCAACTTCCCTCTCTCGGCTCTCTTGAATGGTGCACCCTCTCTCTCATCTCTCTCTTGGAAGGTGTGTAAAAAAATGGAGTTTCTATGTATTTTATCTTCAACTTAGGTAATTGTTGGTGACTCTTCATCTTGTATGGATGAGATTTAATCTTAGCCACAAGATCAATGGTGGTGTTTTAATCTAAAGTTCACTTAAATCACTTAAGTGAGCTTTATAAAACTACATTGGAATTCAAAAAGCCATTTTTCCCTAAAAACTAAAAAGACCCACTTTATGACATAAAGTCACTTTATAAAGGGAAAGTGAGTTTAGTAAAGTACAACTCACTTTAAAACATAAAGTCACATCAAAACTACTTTAATAAATACATTAATAAAGTCACTAAAGACCTTTATTGAGACTACATTATTCCTCACTTTTGCACCCACGCACAAAGTGAAAAAGTACCTCCCGAGCTATAAAATCTAACACTCCCTCTTAGCAAGGGAAGCACTCACTTCCATCATCATCATCAAGTCCCATCCTTAAATCCATCACGTTGTTCATAGTAGTATCTCCCTCTAACCCTGGAACCAATGCGACCACCTGCATTGAAATGGAATCTAAAGATAACCTTCTTATAGCAACAAAGCTCCTTGGAGAATCCATTCACCCATCTTGAGCTCTATACCTATCGAGTCTCTTGGCAGTATTTGGAAGAGACTTTATTTCTTCTCTCGAAACTCTAGCCTGCAATATTTGCGCCACTGCAGCCTCAAGAGCCTCCTGCTCATCTTTCGACTTTGAATCATAAATTGTGGGTTGTCCATCGAGCTTGTACAACTCACCGAATTGATCACCAATTAGCTGACGTTGGATCAGTCTTGCTCTCTCTAAGTATATAAAAACATCTCCTAGATCTTTCCTCTTTGGAAAAGTGTACACGTGTCCCCTTCGAAACAAAGAGCAAGTTCACACTCAGCCATGGAATAAAAAAACTCCATTCTGATCAAGAATTTCTCCCTGATGGATGTGGAATTTGACCCTCCCAAATCCACGCACTGCACGTTCCATTCCCCCTTCACTTCGAACCATCTAGTTAGGACCTGGTTAAGTAATCTCACAAAATATATGATATTATCTAGTCACGTGACATCTAGTTCCACTATCAATAAACCAACCACCATTCTGAACAACTCCATTACTATCGTTACTCAAAACAAGAGAGAATAAACAGAACTGCTTCTAAAATATTCTCGGAAATTCCTCTACCTTTGTTGTAGCTTCTACGGTCACATCCTCATCTGTCTTCTTCTTCTTCTTCTTTGGACACTGAGAACCATGGTGACCAAACTGAGCACAAGCAAAGAATTTGATTTTTTTCAAGTCCTTCTTGGACTTCTTCTTGCTCTTAGTAGGAAGAGAAAAACATTCTCTTCATCAACACCATCCTTTTGTCCACTTACTTGAGATCCTTCTCGGATCTCCTCCTGAATGAAATCATCCCATAATCTACTCTAATCTAGAAGGTGTTCTCGAGCAGCCACACACTTCACAAAGACTTCCTATTCCTTGGTAAACCCTTTCAAGGATATCCTCACCAACTCAGAATCAGAAATGACTTCTCCAACTATAGCCATCTCAACATTTACCTGGGATACCCGGGTAAGATAGGATACTACATCCTCACCCTTGGAGATCTTTGTTCCCTACAATTTGTCTTCGAGATACATATTCTGGTTCTCATTCTTAGCTTTATGCAAGCCTTTTAGTGTAAACCACTTATCATGAACAATCTTATTCTTAGCTACTTGTGGGATAAGGTGGTCCCTTATACCATCCAGAATTGTCCTTTGTGCATTGGCCTCTTTTACTTCATGCATGTCTAGAGCATTAGGATAAGATGCGGGAGGAGTTACCACAGTGCTAACCATAGTCCATATTCTGCTTTCCTTGAGAACAACAATCATTCTGACTTTCCATTACAGGTAGTTGGACATACCATCCAACCGATCCTCATATCTAATGCAAACAACCATCTTTGTTGTCAAAAGAAACAATAGACCACTACATGTCCCTTTCTTCCCAACACCTGCCAACAATATGTTAAAATCCAGCAAAAATAAATCTACCAAGACCGCTACAACATTGTTTCCCACTAAACATCAAATCCTTGCTCTGATACCATGTTAAAAGGTGACAAAAAAACATATCTCAGACTGTGTGCATGCATGCACAATCAATAACAAAATTTATCCAACACTTTAATATGATTGATATTAAGCTTAAACAGTCTAAAAATACCACCATACACCTAGGAATAAATTTCAGACCTTAAGAAGTTAATACACAACATTAAAGTGTCCCAAAGCAATGAAAAAACTTGTGAACAACAGGCTGTAAATAATTTCAGACACATAACAAAATGGTCAAACTTGACCCATTAAAGAGGTCCTTTCTTAACAGGCAATGCAAACTCACATTACACCAGCATTCACTTTCAACCATTAAACATAGTGTATGTCAGTGATTTTTATAAAAATATGAGCCTAACATTCACATCTAAATCTAAGCTGTAGGTGACATTGGAAAATGTGCACTCAAGCATCCAAAAAATGTTCACTAACAACAAAAAACACTATAACATATTTTACCTTGGAATTTGTGCCTAGTAATTCCAACAGTACAACCCTCAACAACAAACAACAAGCTGCCTAGGAAATCTTGTCTTCTCAGCCACCTCGATTTTTGTGCCACAGTAAGTTGTACAACCTCCACTTTTCATTGTACACACTAGCTGAAATAATGGTAGAAATCTAACTTGGGAATTGTTCCCACTTTGGGAGCAACACCCTCCTTGGGAATTGTGCCCACCTTTTGCTGTTGCTACGAAACCTTTCAGTTGCCCTCTCTCATCTCTCTTGAATTGTGTGCCCTCTCTGTCAAAGCTCTCTTGGAAGGTGTGTAAAACAATGAAGTCTCTATGTCTTTTTATCTTAGAGTTAGGGCAACTACTGGTGACTCTTCATCTTCTATGGTCGAGATTTAATCTTCGTCACAAGATCAACCATGGTGTTTTAATCTAAAGTTCACTTAAGTGAACTTTAGAAAACTACATTGAAATTCAAAAATCCATTCTTCCCTAAATAACTAAAAACGCTCACTTTATGACATAAAGTCACTTTAATATAGTACAACTCACTTTAAAACATAAAGTCACATCAAAATTACTTTAACAAATACATTAATAAAGTCACTTAATACCTTTTTTGAGACTACATTATTCCTCACTTTTGCACCAAGGAACAAAGTGCAAAAGTATGGGAATGTAAGGTAGCACATGGATTCTGTGACAAGATAGAAATTGAGCACTACTCACTCTTTTCCACCTACCTTCATTAGCAAGAGCCCAATATTCATTTTTGGTAATAAGTGGATGCTTATATGGGAAAGAAAGATCATGCAGGACAACACGTGATTATCAAGCATCTCATTCATGTGGAAAAGGTGATATAGAGAAATATTTAATGAAGATTCCAAAATGCTACAACTAGTTGAGTTGTTGGATTACAAATCAAATTTATCCATTCAATATCATCATAGGATAGGCATTTTTTGGAAAGAGTTAGTACTCTCTTACAATTGTGCTAAAGAAAATATGTTGGCTTTTCTTTCCTATGTTGGGAATGGAAGTTCACTCTTGGGATTATTAATCCTCCTTTGTCCAAATATAGTCTAATTTATCATCTTACCTAACTTAGGAGTCATTTACTGAGTTTTGGTGCCATTGGTGCCATCGGTGCCACTAGTGCCATTGGTACTATTGGTTCCATTGGTGCTATTGGTGCCACTGATGCTAATCCCTACATTATAGGATCCCACTCCAAGTGCCACCAACAGCCTACATCAATTGGTTGTGGTAGGTAAGTAGTTATGCTGAGTCAACCTCCAGTTACAATCAGCTAGATCACTTTCAGTTACCCTGGTGCAAGTTATGCATGCATGAAGGGAGAGTGGTGCCTTTTTCCACCTACCTCATTAGTTAACTGATTGTAGTCTGATTTAGACATATGGAGTTAGACTAGTGAGCTCTGACAATGATTTAGACACACTAAGTTAGCCAGTCAGTCAGGCTTAGTTGGTAGATTTGAATCTTATCCACATGATTCGAATTATACTTATTGTAACACCATTGTATTACTAATTGAATGAATGCAGATTAATGTTGTAACTAATTGATCAATTCTTATCAGTTTTGTCTCAAATTTGTCTTGTTCAATGTACATTGTATTTGGTATTCCACTGCATAATTCTACTTCTCAATTGCTCTCATTTGTCTGTAGATCAATGGTTCACAAATTTAACATGGTATCAGAGCCTTGTTCAGGCTAGCATCAAGTCCTATCCAATCTCCATTGTGCATCAGAAGCAACTCAGTTTCCACATAAATCCTGTAAAAATTGCCTTGCTAACTCTGGATTCGTTCATAGAAGTCTCTGCATGTGTGATGGGCTTTGAGAAAGTGCACACGTCGAGGTGGAAAGGCTTGTACTAACATATGATTGCAAATTTATTTGGTTTTGTAGTGTTACTTGTAGGTACCTACGTAGCTTCTTGAGGAATTGATTGATCAACATACAGAAAGATGGATTCTTCAGCTCTTGTACCTTGAATCCTTACACCCTTCAACTATGTTGATTGTAGGGAATATATGCAAGTATCCTTGTGCAAGCTTAGCCTATTTAGGATGACAATGGGTAGAGAAACTGAGCCCCATCAACATGTTGAAAAGAACAAGTTTTTGAATCAGCTTCATGTGCACTCACATCTCCCGGGATCTTTTGTTCCACCTTGAGGTACTAAGGACTCCAAAGGAATCTTGGGATAAGCTTGAATCTTTGTTTAGAAAACAATATGAGCTTCGAGGGCATATATTGGAGAATGAGATCATTGCACTACAGCCCAACAGTTTCAAATCTATTCAGCAATTCTTCACAAAATACAAGTCATTGGTATTGCAATGTAAACAATGTGGAATAGAGAGGAAAGATGAGCAACTGGTTCTATTAGTCCTGACCAAGCTTGGCTCAAAATACTCGGCCTTTGTCTCTACATTCCATTATGGAATAACTTCCATCCCTAATTGTAAGATGCATTCTCTTGATGATTTGTTTGAGTCCTTAATACTAGAGCAAGATAAATTGGTTCAAATGGGAGTGATTCAGACCTCCAAGAATCAAGCACTCTTAATAACATAATAAAACAATGTGCAAGAAAGAGGGAATCTCAAAGGGAAGGAGACCAAAAACACTGATTCGAATCCAAAGGAGAATAAAAAATATTTCGAATGAGCCTTGAGTTCCAGGAAAAAGAAGAAATTCGAGAAGACTAAGTGTCCCTACTATATGAGAGGCTTTCATCCAGAGAGACAGTGCAGAAGGAAAACTATCTACCAACTGTCAACACTCCTTGAATGGAGCAATATTTCCCTCCCACAAGGAGCAAAGAATTCTGATGCTGGACAACCAAAATAATATCATGAGAGGTGTCATGCCTTGAAGGCATGCCTCACTCAGTCGAAGGCTTATTTGATAGATTCTGGAGCATCCAACCACATGGTTTCTTGTAGGGAATCCTTCACCACTATGAGTCTCACAAGCGGACCTCTTATGGGAGATGACTCCCAAATCCCAGTTGTTGGGAGAGTTTATATTAAATTCCAACATGGTGAGTTCAAGAACGTACTCTGTGTGCCCTCTCTTGCACCATATCGATTGTCTATTTATCAGATGACTCATACAGGATCTCCCAAGAGAGTTACATTCGACTCTGACACAGTAGAAATCACTGAAAAATATACTGGAAATATCATAGGGAAAGGGTTTTCTAATCATGCCTCAAAGGCATATGAGTTCTACCATTTCCTACTTGCTTCTGATCCAACAACTTTATTGACTCATGCCAATAACACTAGCAAGTTGTGGCATGAGAGATTTGGGCATCTCAATTTCAAATATCTCCAGCAACTTCACAATGACAAAATGGTTGAGGGATTGCCACTCATCCAAACATCAGATGGAGTATGTCCTGGTTTCTTGGTAGGAAGTATCCAGAGAAGAGATATGAAGTTGGGAAGTAAACTAGAGCTGCATCTACACTTGATCTGATACACAGTGATGTTTCAAGACCAATGCCTACAACATCAATCAATGGTTCCAGGTATTTCCTTACTTTTATTTATGATTGTTCAATTTTCTACTGGGTATATTTTATGATGCAAAAATCATAGGTATTCAAAATTTTTAAAGTTTTTAAAGCCTTAGTTGAAAATAGCTTCAAAAAGAAGATCAAGTCAATTATATTGGATAATGGAGGCAAATACATTAAAATATATTTTCAACAGTATTGTGAATTAGAGGGGGTTCGAATGGAACACTTAGTTCCACACACACCACATCAGAATGGTGTGGCTGAGAGGAAAAATGGATCATTGAAGGAGGTGGAAACATGTCTTCTCCAAGCAAAGAATCTTCCTCCTTCTCTTTGAGTTGAAGTTGTAAACTGTGCTTCATACATACATAATAGATTTCCTCACAAATCATTTATTGGGGTCACTCCTTCCGAAGTACTACATGGGCATAATCCTAATGTCTCTCACTTGAGAGTCTTTGGTTCCAAAGATTGGGCCAAAATTCCTATGGACAAGAGAAAGGCCTTCCAATCCCAGAGTAGCGAATGCATACTGATGGGATATGTTGAGGGTGCAAAAACATATAAATTGATGGAACTTAAAACTAGGAAGTGCTTCATAGAGTGCAGTGTTCCGTTTGAAGAAGATTAGTTGCTTGATCCACCACAATCCGAAGCAAAAGGAGGTATAAACACTTCCATTTCCATTTGATGATGATATTTTGTCTCATGTTTCAGATTCAGACGATGAGGAACAAGATCAACATGATCTTGATATTGAGGATGTACCACATGAGAATCTAGATCCAGATCCAACTCCTATTCCAAATCAGTGGCCTAATCCTAAATGGTCCCAAAATCTCATTGAAGCAGCTGGGGATGGTACTGGGAATCCAGAGGACAAAAGGAGAACACGGTCCCAGTATCAGAATGAACATGTTGCACTCTCTCACACAACTTCTCTATCTACATAGTGGTGCAACAAACTTCCAGGGAAATGATACTTAATGATAGCGAATGATCAATAATTTGTCCCACTGAAGAACAAAATTGATCATTCCATTCCTCCTCGAGAAAGAAAAGAAAAAAAGAAACATTCATCATATCGGAAGAAAATTGAGAGGTTCACATGCACAGTTTCAGGATGTTCATGCACAGAAGAACCAAAATATTGCATTGTTGTTGCAAAGTGCTTCAGTTTGCAGCAAAAATTTTACAAGTTATTACCCAAAGAGGAAAATTGTCTCTTAAGTATAGCTTGTTTTCCTAACTCACTGCTTATTTTGAGGCGGGGGGTGTTCACATGAGGTTCTCCCCATTTTCCTTAGTTTATTAAGAAATTTTTATTCTCATTAGATTGTATGGGTGACTTTTGGCCTAGTTGCCAAGGCCCAAAGTTGTCCAAAGTTAGGATTAAGGGGGGGTGTTAGGAGTAATAATCCTCCTTTGTCCAAATATAGTTTAATTGGTCATATTGCCTAAATTAGGAGTCATTTATTGAGTTTTGGTGCCACCATGAATATTGGTGCCATTGGTGCCACTGGTGCCATTATGCCATTGGTTCCACTGGTGCTAATCCCTACATTATAGGAGACCACTCTAAGTGCTAGCAGAAGCCTTCATCAGTTGGTTGTGGTAGGTATGTCGTTATGTTGAGTCAACCTCCAGTTACAATCAGTTAGATCACTTTTAGTTAGCCTAGATCCAGTTATGCATGCATGAAGGGAGAGTGGCACCTTTTTCCACCTACCTCATCAGTTAACTGATTGTAGACTGATTTAGACATATGGAGTTAGACTAGTGAGCTTTGACAGTGATTTAGACACACTGAGTTAGCCAGTTGGTCAGGTTTTGTTGGTATATTCGAATCTTATCCACATGATTCAAATTCTACTTATTGTAACACCATTGTATTACTGATTGAATGAATGAAGATTAATGTTGTAATTAACTAATCAGTTCTTATTAGATTTCTCTCAAATTTGTCTTGTTCATTGTACATTGTCTTTGATATTCCATTGCATAATTCTACTTCTCAATTACTCTCATTTTCATGTAGATCAATGGTTCACAAATTTAAGATTCACACACCTATGTTGTGACCTAGTAATGCAAATCTATATGATGTATCTTTTGTGTGTAGTAATGAAATAGAAGGTGCATTCTTGATAATAACAAAATGCAATTTGTCATGGAAGCATTGCAAATTTACCTAACCAATTCTTTTGTCAAGATTCTTAGAAAGATAAATAATGCCCTCTTACTCCTGCCACAAATTGGTAAGCACAAACTCTCATCACATTAATGTCCCTTATAAGGTGAGTTCACCTCATTTGATTGTGCTAAACTAAATCACCACTACTTATGACAATTTACCACATGAGAACTACAAAAAAAGACAATCATCCAGAAATATCATATTTTCTATTAAATTTCCTTTAAAAAAACTTACCACCCGACAACGTAAATGGAATCCATCACTCCATCGATGGAGAGAATAATAGTTGATATCCAAGTACAAAACATTATACTGCAATCTTGAGATCCTCTTCCCTTCATTTTGTCTACGAATCATTCAACACTACATGCTTTGTAATAACATCCAAAATTTGCTATAATATTATACCCACAATATCTAACACAGACTGTCATATATTAGGTTCAAATTAATTTTTTAAAACTTGACTTCATTGCATGTCAGTTTTATGAGGTGTCATCATAACAATAGAAATGTATAGTCTACAAATGGATGACGCATGTTAAATTTAGCTTTAAAAGACCTTTCATTGCATGCGAGTTTCAATAGGTCTCAACATAACAAAAAAATGGTACATAATTCTAGGATAGCCTACAAATGAATTAACGTAGAGGACAAATTGTACAATTGCAGTACATCAGAGTTGGAGAAAACAACAAAACTAATGTTCAATGTTTAGTACTTCAAATTTTAGATTCAAAGAAAGTGTTTCCCTGTTTTGTTATTGATAGTTATATCAATGATGTTTCTCGCAGAAGATCACAATGTGTTCACATCTTAGGTGCCTATATGCTTTAGCAGATGTCATGTCTAGCATTGAGTGCAATAGGTCTATGCTTAGAAGGATGATTTACATGCTACCATCACTATATGAACTTGAAAGGGACGCTCCTGACAGAAATCGTCCCTCGTTTCTCCTAGTTGTGAAAGAAAATATCTACATACTCATCCACCAAGAGCAGTCCCTTCTCATTGGAGATAGCAAACTTGAGATGATTCAAGGAGAACTCAAGTATATTACAATTCATGTTGGTCATTATGCTTGTAAGCATTATTTTGTTGTGGTGGAAAAAATAGTGAAGGTTTAAAAGCACTCAAACAACCTTGGCTTGAAGACATTTATGACAATATCAACATAGAGAAGAAACCTTTGAAGGTGAAACAATGAATACACAATTGAACGTTCCTATTCACAATCTTGAAGTGCAACTACTGACTTCAAGTATGAGGAAAATTGTACCTATGTCATGAAGGTTAGGGCACCTAATGCAATAGGGATACCAAATATCACATAGTGAACCAGATGATATTTTCTTTGATAATAAGGCATTTCATATCTGAATAAGATACAAACTAATGCATATCTATTATCTGAAGTAGTTTTAAATGACTGGAAATACAAGTCATGTGAGATTTATGTTCTTCCCATACACTTTAGCAAGAGAGGCCAAATCACACCTTGGGAACTTTAATTAGCCCTTTATAGTCAAGCATGTTCGTAGTATTGAGTGAATTATAGTTCCTATTGTCTTGAAAGGAATAATGTCAAACAACTTTGAAGATTTTCCCAAACATAGGGAACTACACTCCGTGCCCAAACCTATGCTCCATGAATTCAAGTATTAGACTTTGTATGGTGACAAAGTAGCATATCATGTAATTGTGGGCCACCTGAATTGCTATTTCTACTAAATTTAAGGGATAAATAGTGGTAAGCTACAACCATAGTAGAAAATATTAATTTAATTGAGCCTTTCTCTACAGAATTTCAACCAAAAATATGATTTGGCCTAAAATTTTCCTAGATTTGGATTTAGTTTGAGTTCTTGGATTATTTTCTTTCCTTTCATCAACTACATCGCAGGTAATGACATGGGATTTCCTTCGTGCAACTGCAATACACTGGATAACATCCTTAAGATGAATGTTGTTTGTCTTTGCCAATTGTTAATGGGAAACAATCCCGTGGGTATTTCCATTATTCAAACACTATCACGCACACCAATTTTATTTTGCAAAGTCACAATTCTTCCCAATAAAAAATCATGCATATAAAATATTCACTAGTGTATATAACCACCAATTTGTGAAATGTCGAAATTATTTTTTAATATATTCTCTCTTATCGTCATATGTTGATGGTCTAATTCATTTGGTTAGTTTGTTGATGGTTCCCTTTATTAGTAAGGTCCCGACTATATGTTCGAAGGATGGATCCAATCCATCCAACTATGGTTCAAGCCCTACAGAAGTCTCCTTTGTAGTTTGATTTATTGATTGACATCAACATGTTCTTTGTCCATAGTTATAATCTCCAACCTCCCAAACATGATCTTATCAAATCCTCACAAACCATTGTTTACCCAATATTTTAGGTGTCTTAAAATTGATTCGATGACAAGACATGACACTTCTTTTGAAGCTAAATTTTTGAAAATGAAACAAAAATAACCTCATTTAATATCAAGTTTTAGGAATCAAAATTTAGGTGAAAATATTAAAAAGCAGGTAGAGTATTTGAAGAAATTGAATTCAAGGAATGAATTAAAGGAGGGAGAGGGTACACGTGCAAGTATTTGTTGGGGTAAAATTGGCCTCCTAAAATAAATACCAAGTCTTGGGCACCACTGATCCTGCCATTGTGGTCCAAATATTCACCGTGAAGATAGGTGTCGAACAAGTCAATGATTTGTGGGCGATCCATTGAAGAGACCATCTTCGATTCATCGATCCCTCAACACATCCAAATTCAACCCTGTAACCCTAATTTTTAGTGAATCGTTGTAGCATTTAATGTGAAAAAATAAGACAAATCTAGAACAAATATTTCAGAGCTCAATCAAAATTCGAAGAACAAAAATCAATCTGGAGTTGATGTGAAGACCTATACTTGCTTCCATATACTCACAGGGTAGATTAAAGGTATACTAGTGGTGCAAATATTAGTAGGAGAGCTTCATTCATGAAAACACAACTACATCAAATGGTCAATATAATCACAACCATAACAAGTGCAAGTTAGTGGTTAGTACAATGTGTTGTTTAAGTATTTTTTGAGATTCAAGAGCCATTGATACCCTAAAAACTTTCAGGGCATAAAGAATATATGCTTTTGAAACTTTTGATACCCAAATTCTACTAGTGTCTTATTTTCCACTATTGATGTCTTTGCATTAGGAGATCAGAACCATTCTATTAGATGAGGCCTTGTGATACATTGGAACAATTATTTCTATGTGATTATGTAAAGTCCCTTATTGGATAAATTTGGCACACTGTCACAAAATATTTTAATATAGGCTTAAAACTTTAGACAAAGGAAGCTTCCTTTCTCAAAACCCTTATTGGCAATGAATCTAACATTGATTCCATGGCTATGAGACAACTAAGGAAGCTATAGGAGAGTCATATGGAGATTCTGCTTGGATTGATAAATTGATATATGTGTTTGATTAATTGTGTGGTTGAGGAATTTTTACAAGCACTTCACATACATCCTCCTTCCGTACTTTGTCTAGTTTCAAAACTAGGAAAACTAGGAAACTAACATTTTTTGTCTTGTCCCAAACATGTCTATACCTTTCCAATTTTATTATGGAAGGACCCTATAGTATTTAACACATCATAATAAAGCTCAAAAAATCAATGGGAGAATTAGATAACTCCTTTTGACATTCTATTCAAGTCTGCTCAAATTTGGCCAATTTCGAACCTTAAACTAGTTACACCCAAACAACCCCAAATTCACCCAAATTATCTCGAATTATATTTGGAAGAGATTGAGAGGTATATGACATCCTAAGGCACTTGATAGACACTTAGAAAATTTATAGTGGAAATTGTAGCTTGCATTAATCAAGGGGGGAGGAAATGGAAACATACTGATGAATTCGGTGTTGAAACCCCCCACTAGCCATTGGATTTTTGGCCTCCCAAGCACCGTACAAACCTCCCTAATTTATGAACAGAGGTTAGGAATGGATAAAGTACTCCATTAAAAACCTAAATGCATCATTAATTTAGGTCAATTACTGATTATTGCACCCCATCAAACATATATTGTGACACATGAACATTGCTTGAGTAATGTAGACCATAGACATGAAAATTGTTGCATAAAATTTTGAAAAATGCCAAAGGGGCATGCATATATTAATTGGGTGATATTAAGTACATTATGGGATGCTTGAATAGAGGAAAAAATTCAAAGAAAGTCTGATACAAAACAGATCCCTAACTTCTTCAAAATGTCCACAAGAATGCATAAGAGAAACTAGCTCTACTTGTTTGTAAGTTTTACACTGTATACATGAGTATTTTGAGTTGTGGCTCGAATATCCTACTCCATATAGTCACATACATTTGATAATGCATCAATGATATCACAAAATTACCCTCCATAAGTTTTATACAACCATTAATGCGCCATCACACTAGAACAATGAACTTTGGCAAGAGAATGAGAGAAGAGAAGATAGAGAAAGTTTTATGAGATGAATTCGAATTGAATAAGGGTTTGAACATGCATTAACACATACTTTAAACTCTGATAAAAGGTTTGAATGACCTCTCCTCTAACCAGCTTAGACAAGGATTTTTCACCTTCAAAGTTGGTTTAATAGCAGGGAGGATGAACATCCACCATGCAAGGACAAGCTAAGCTCTCCAAGAGTGCAAAACAAAAATAATCCAAAAGCTACTCTCCTTGTTCATTCTCTTGTTTTATTAACTTCATGTGGACGCATGAGGTCAAAATTCCCACCAAGACACTCACCCAATTCAATTTAGCGATTCATTCATTCATGAGACACTTGTCCTCCTCATTCTTGCACTCCTCTTTCCCCAATTTGAAGTGGGAATATTGGCTAACCATAACTCCCTCTATGTTTCCTCTCGTGTCGGTTTTTAGCCCTGATATGTCAAGTGTGTCATAGTTCTACAATCCGGTCTAAATTTGTCATATTTGTCATAGATTCTTTTAACATTGTTGTCATAGATGCCATGGAATCTAGCTACAAGTGTCACAATGCCTATTCATCTTCATTGAGAGTTACTATTCCACTCCAATTCGACCTTGCTAAGTTATTTCCATGAATATTGCCTCTTCATATCCCCATGTATGTTACCCTCCACCTTGTACTTGAATTACTGAGAAAATGATGCCAAGTGTAGTGATGAATCTTTCAATATGTGGGCTCCACACCCTTTTATGTGCCTTCATGACCAAATTCCACCTTATTTTCTCTTATGATCATTTATTTGAACCAATTAATGTGAATGTATATGTCTAAGGTCAATTTAGAGTCTTGTAACTCACTTATTCCAGGTATTAATGCTTCCACCTCAACCTAAAGGACTAGTAAATTTAATAAAATGTTTCATTTGGATAGAAATATTACAAATTTAAACTTAACTGAATCTTTATGTATAATCCTCATTAATAACGACAATCAATATTAAGAAAATGCAACAAAATCAAAATAATACCATAAACATAAATGGGACGAAAGAGTTATTTTAGTATCAAAATTTGAACTATGTAGTGTTAAAAACTACTTCCAAGGATTTTTTTTGGTGCGAAATGGGGAATATTTGGTGCGGAATGGGGAATATTTCTTTGGTTCTGTGAAACGAGGGGACCTTTTAATTTTTAGGCTAATTTTCTGTAGGAATTCGTAAAATTTGTAATTTGTAATTCCATAACGATTCTTAACCAAAAACTGATAAAAACCAGCGAAAAACGGACGTCAAAAAATCCCCTATTTATCAATTCGTAATTCTTTTGCAAGTCTGTGCTTTCAACGCCCGCAGTAGTTTCGTAAAACTGTGTCTTCTTTAATGGACTGATGGCCACGTCTTCTTTCTAGATGATTAAATTCTGAACCTGGAATAATCTAGCGAAGTGGTTAAGTATTCACTGCGTCATTTAACGGCAGACTTTAACCATAACAAACCCCATGTAAACCACCTTGAATTCTGCGCAACAATCCGAGGAGTGATTCGCGTCGATCTGCCTCCTTAAAATGTTTTAACTTTAACCATAACAAACTCCATGCAAACCATCTGTACTCTGCGCAAAAATACGAGGAGTGATTCGCGCCGATCTGCCTCCTTAAAATGTTTAACTTCTCTGTAATCCGTTTGACAGCTAATTACGTATCTCTTGGTATTACCTTCTTGATTCGGTATATGTAGCAGCGATCTGGGTTTGGCTGTTTGTACACGTAACCCAACGTTTTCAATCTTTTAAGCGGAGCAATATTTCTTATGCTATGCAGCATTTAATGCGACGGCGGACGCACTGTCCGCCGTCGGATCGCTCTTTGGAACGGATCCGACGGCGGACAGTGCGACCGCCGTCGCATTAAATGCTGCATAGCATATGCAGTATTGTTCGCCATCTTTTAAGTCCTCTCTACGGCCTTGACGGCAGGCCTGGAATTTACGGCTTGTAGAACGTTTTTTTATGTTTTTGAACGTATTTGACAAGTAATTATAAAATTTAATTGTCAGTGATGACAGGCATTAAAAAAATCCAAACCGTACATTTGAAATTTACTTATTTAATTAGCCGTCATAAATTTTACTACTAGTTTGAGGGGTGTAGGCAGGTACCTTACAATAGTTTGAATTATAATACTCGTTTGGGGTGTAGGCAGGTAACCTATAATATAATAGTTCAAATTATAATACTAATTTGAGGGTATATCAATGTTTCATGCATGGTAAAACTCGTTAGCTCGGGATCGAATCCTAGGCCTACGAAAACCTATATCAAGTGCAAGTATCTACAACCTAGTACCCACAATTTCATATCATTATTGTTTCTATTCTTTGTGCATATTGGCCTTGTGTTTTAATAATAAAGTTTTGGCTAAAATATTTCTAAAGATAGCATGTTCAAAGTTGTGGGAACTAGAGGGTAGTTGTGGAATTTGGAGGGCTGTGCACTAAGACTAGAATTTGACACTCACTCAAAAACATAAACCGTAAGTTGAAGGGCATGAAAAATCCAAAAACATCATCAAATTTCTGTTTCAGGCAAAGTAAATTTGAAATTCCAGGCCTGCTTGGCGGTACTTTTGATAGCTTCAAGGCAAGTATGGCATTCTGACAGAACCTCGGTGCTGAACTTAATATTCGGTAACTACCAATTGGTTGTTGTATGTTTGATTTTGATAGACCTAATCGCAATCGAACTTATAACCTTATCATAAATGGCAAAAATTAATCAACATGTGGCAATAAATGATGTAAGGCAATAAATGATGTATGCAGTAGGTTCATTGTTGATAGTTGGATCTTAACCTATTGAGATTTAATAGCCAATAATTGATGGCTGGATCTCAAACACTTTGAGATTCAATAACCACTATTAGCCAGCAATAAGGCCAACAACAATCATTACTTTGCTCCAAGGTGGTTAATGATAAGAATAATAAACTGTCAATTTTGGCCGAGATCTCACTTATTTGACTATCCATCAATGCTATCTTCCTGTTTTAAAATGATGATTTGATAATACCTCCAAAAACTTGGTAACTGTTTTTTCAAAAAAATAAAAATAAAATAAAAAAGATTCAAAATAAATATCAAGACTTTAATAAAACCAGAATGCTATCGTCCTGTTTTAAAATGATGATTTGATAATCTCCAAAAACTTGGTAACTGTTTTTTCAAAAAAATAAAAATAAAATAAAAAAGATTCAAAATAAATATCAAGACTTTAATAAAACTAGAATTTTAAAGTTGGATAATGCTTAACACCGGTGAAGTTGGCATCTTCAATTTGTTTACTGTACATGGCCTCTTCAATGTGGAACGTTATGGT
>LPNX011047435.1:47164-183879 GCA_001517045.1 Pseudotsuga menziesii | reverse complement strand
AATCAAGATTAGGTAAGATCGAAAACCCTGCAATGCTAAATTGGGAATCACTTACCCTAGCCCTAGGGTTTGTGAAGTATCTGAAATATGGGCTTTGCCCTTAATACCTACGAACACATTGAAGTAAAAAGGCAAGGGTCAGATAAATACTCTTCATAGCATGCAGACACTGCGACCACACGAAGTGACATCTTTCTTGCCAATCTGCAACCACAATTTATAAACCGGTCCGAGAATATCAAGTTCAACTCATCTTTCTTACCAATCAACGGGCCATTGTTGCCAGCGCCCACGTCAGGTCAGGTTTTTGACTTCGGGCGAGAAAACCAGTGACGACTTTGGGCTCTGTATTGGCAAAAGTCATGGAAGTCATGGCCGAGGTTCCCGAACCCCAAATTCCTCTGGCTTACCTCCCTGGGCTCGCTGATACAGCAGGTTTGTTGACTATGTCGTTCGGGTCGGCAGGTCTGTTACTATTGCTCGGTCTGGACGTATGGTGGTCTAAGACCAAAAAAAACAATTGGATTCGTGGGGAGTCTTTCGTCTTGGGAGCTCTCACTCTTCAGTTCGTGGGATTCCTTTACCGTCCCTTAGTGAGCATTTCAAACACACACAAGCTCGACCCAGCAGTCGTGAATCGCATGCATCAAAAATACAAGCACGGTTGAGTAATGAAACAACACAGAAAACAGATGCTTTTGGGGAAAACAGGATACCTCATACCTCAGAGTCTCAGACCTGCAGAGGAAAACAGGATGCAGATAGACCTGTGCAGACTCCAGAGGTCACCGACTCACCACCGCCAGGTTTGCCACGCCCAACTTGGGGTCCTCGACGTTCACCAAATCGCGCAACCAACAGTCAATGAAACTGAAACACATCCCCATTCCCCAAATTGTACACCTGCGCAAGGATTTGATAACAGTAGGAACTTGGGGCGCCCGGGCGACTGCGAGTGAAGAGTTAGAACTTAGAGTAGCTCTGGAATTAATTTCTGGAATTAATGGTAACTATTAACGAGTGACACGTAGCCTGGTAGAGTCCTGGCTGTCACGGACGGTTCACCCATAAAAAAATTGATGACGGGCGATTTTAATGACAGCCCTTTAAATGTCATTTAAATTTAAATAAATAAATTTTTTTTAAATGTCAAAAATTCAAAACTGCATTTTATATGACGGGTAAATTTGAGATTGCACTTCACTGACGGGCTGAGAGGCCTTTGACGGGCGCTGACGGCCTCAATTTTGAACCCTGGTTACGGTGCTTCCTTTTCTTTTCTTTTTTTTTCAAAAAGAAAAAAGCCTACCTTGTTGTTCTCATTAAGAATCAAAGGTCATCATTACATTCTCCCATTAAGCGGGTTACAGCACCAACATCAACCCAATGAGTAATCGCCGGGGGGGAAAGGCATAACAGCAAAAAATTGTGTGATCCCATCAGAAAACTGTCTCATCATAAACAGAGAACTGTCTGCACATCCACATCTACCGAGCGCCAAAAGGAGCTGAACAACAATCCAAAAGAGGTCAGTCTATCAATCATAACAAATATAAGGGAGAAGGTAATCCCTTTATCAATCTCAGAAGAGCTGAAAAGTATCCTGAGTAACCAAATGGTACTCGAAATATTCCTTAAAACTGCCTTTACCCTTAGGGTAAGAGAGTGCAGTTTTAGAGAGACGGTCAGCCGACCGATTGTGCTCTCGGTAGATGTGGGAGAAAGACAAGTCCTGAAAGCTGACAATGAGCTTTTTGTCTCCCTACACCAATGCAGGAGATCTGGTGGGGAGAGCGCAGCCGATCCTCGCGCCCAATTGATGATTACTAGAGAATCACCATATACATGGGCAAGAGGGATCCCCATCATTTGGGAAGAGAGAAGAAGAGCCCATAAGCTGAGCAATTCCGCTTTAGTGTTAGTGCCATATCCAACCCCCAGTGAGAAATCCAAGTAATGTGACTCATTTAAAAAAATGCAGTAACCCACAACAACAATCATACAGCTTGAGGCACCATCCATAAAACCACAGGGATAAACCATGCAGGGGGTCTTCCCCAAAATTATTCTTCGGATTTTCCTTGTGACAGTCGGCAAAGGAAGAGCTCGGACAGTTGAAATAATCCGCTGAATCAAACTGTAAATATTCCTTCTTTCTCCTTTGAAGATGGCCCGATTGCGGACCTTCCAAAAAATCCACATCATATGGAAAGGGAGCGAAAGAAAGTGTGAGTTCCTGGGCAAGTTTTCTATCCATCCTCTGATCATTTCTCCGAGCAAAACAGAAGGAGAAAAAACAGTGAGATTTAGAAGATCACATACATGAACAACGACCGTTCTCCAAACACTGCACTTGATAAATAAGTGCTCTACTGTCTCCTCGTCCGAGCAGCAAAGAGTGCAAATCCCAGGGCCTTGAAAGCCTCTTTTCCGAAGATTCTCCCAGGTGAGGATCTTGTTCCGAAGGGAGAGCCAAATAAAACAAGAGATTTTGTTGGGAAGAGCTTTGTTCCATAGAAAGGAGTCTGCATGGTTTGTAGCCGGAGGAATGTGAAAACCAACTATGCAATCATAAGCAGCCTTAGCAGTAATAGAACTAGAGTTTTTTTTATAGGTCCATACAATATTATCAGAGCTGTCAGAAAGGCGGATGCCAGCTCCAGAGAGTCCTTCGATGTATTTATTCCATATAGTAATGTATGAACCCCCAAGATCTAAGTCTTCAATAGTTAACCAATAGCTCTTCGCAGGATGAAGAGTATTCCGAGCCTGAGAAAGAGAGCAGATATTCAGGTCTTCCAAAATGTTCTCAGATCCTTTGGGAGGCTAAATGAGGAGTGAATACCAACAACCGGATCAATTCCAATGAGAATATTTTCACCATCCCCCACCTGCCATGCCAAGTGGATGCCCATCCATGGGAGGGTTTGAACAAAACCTCTCCAAATGATAGAGGCACAACGCATGCTGAAACACTTGTTTCTGAGCCAATCGACCACTGAGGAGCATTTTATATATTTAGTATGGAGGACTTGAAACCACAGACCATTAGAATGAAGAATTCTCCACAGATTTTTGAGGCGCAGAGAAATGTTGAACCAAAGGAGGTTTTTGATACCCTAGCCCCCAAATTCCTTGGGCCAAGAAAGGTCACTCCAGCTTGCCAAGTGATACTTTCTATTATTATCTGAGGAGCCCCAAAGAAAGTTGAGCATGATTCTTCTGAGCTTCTGTAAGATGGTGGCTGGGATTGGAGCAAGACCCATCCAATATACAGGAATACTAGACAGGACAGATTGTACGAGAACCAGTCTGCCCCCAAGGGAAAGGTATTGAAAAGTCCAATGACTGATCCTCTTTTCTAGTTTTTGAAGAATCCAAAGCCAGTCATTGACTCGATACCCAAGTGGTTTCAGATTATAACCCGGGTAATTGAACCCAGATTGAAGAGGCAACATTCTATATGGCAGAGTACCAGCAAAGGCATTTAGACAGGCAGTATCAAGATTGCAAAAGAGAAAACAAGACTTTTCAACGTTGATCTTCATTCCTGAGGCTTTGCAGAAATTCTCAAGGATAACTTCAAAAGCCGACCAATCAAGGAGAGTACCAGAGCCCATCAAGATCACATCATCCACAAAGAGGAGGTGAGAAAGAGCAAGGGAGTGCGAGATTTGTATGCCTCTAATGAGACCATTTGTCCTGGCATCCTGAATGAGAAGACTAAGGCCCTCTATGACAAGGATGAAGAGGAGGGGGGATAAAGGACAACCTTGGCGGATACCATGAGAAGCTGTGAAGAAAGACCAGGGAGTCCCATTGACCAGGACCGCAAAATTGACAGTAGAGAGGCATCCCATTATCCAATTTACGGTAAGGAGGGGTACTCCAATTTGGATCAGGATTAGTCTGACATATGTCCAGTCCACACGGTCAAAAGCCTTAGAAAGATCTAACTTTAGAACAAAGGCACATAGGTTCTTAGTCTTGACAGAATGAAGTACCTATTGAACAATACCAATAGGCTTAGAAATTTGACGATCCCTAAGGAAACCAAATTGTTCCTGAGAGATACCCAAGTCAAAGAAGGGCTTAAGCCTCCCAGCTATAATTTTTGCAATGAGTTTATAGAGAAGGTTGCATAAAGAGATTGGTCTAAAATCGGCAAAGGTCCGAGGCTTGTCCTTCTTAGGGATGAGAGCCAGGAAAGTCGAGTTCAAGGAGGGGGGGATAAAGCCCTAGATCCTTGTCTAGTCAATAGCCTTAAGAAGAATAGGGCTCAGAAGATCAAACAAGTGCAAGTAGAATTCTACAGGCCAACCATCCGGACCAGGGCTACGGTCTTTTTTAAAAGCTTTGAGAGAGAGTTCAATTTCAAGAAGACTCACCGGCCAAGAGAGGAGAGACGAGTGTTCAATTGGGATAAGCCTGGGGAAGAGCGAGATTACTTTAAGTTGGTGTTCATTATAATGCTGCTTCCTTTTCATTATAATGCCGGCGATCAAGTTTTTAATAAGATCCTGGTATCTTGACGTAAAATCCGTTGCATTTAAGGTGGCTAGCAAATTCATAAAATTGTTTCATCTTTTCATAAATGGAGCAGTTTTTAGTGAAACTAAGGCACGATACTCTTTCTTTATGCTTACACTTTGGTGTGATTTCTGAATAAAACGAGCCCTTCTAACTTTGCAAACTCATGGCAAACCCTTTTACTTTGTTGTATCGATCTTCTCCCATATTCGCAACGACCTGTTGAAAAAAACATTAAACTTCATAAATCCAAATAATTTAATATAGGCATCAAGTAAAGCAGATTGGATTGGATTTACAAATTCTTGGTTTTATATATTTTCATGTGATACCTTTCCAGCAAGTCAAAGTCTTTTAAAATATATAAACAAAACGATTTCCAATATTATTAAAAGCAAACAAATTTGCTTAGCTCATTTGATTGAGTGAGTATCATTGAAAAGGTGACCTTGGTTAAGACCCCTTAGAGGTGAGTTAATTGGGAGGAGACACCAAAAAATCTAGTCATGTTAAGGGTTGGTGTGGTTCAGGCTTGAATGAGGAATTGTTTTCACCACCAAATAACATCAAAAAGCTCCTTCGGTCTGTGAAAGATCTGATAGACCCTAATCTAAAATAGGGGTTTTACCTAAGGACACTGCTAAATAACATCAAAAATATCCTTTTGTCTGTGAAAGATCCGATAGAACCGAGTCTAAAATAGGGGGTTTACCTAATTCCTTGTGAATGCGGGAAAACCTACATCGACGAAACATGACGGTCTACTCGAACTAGAGTTAAAGAACACTAAGTTGACATCCACATGGATAGAACTCATAAATCAGCGTTAACGGGGCACTCTCATAACACAGAGCACCCAATAAAAATAGAGGATATGCAGAGTGCATGTTGATAATTAGTCAAGAAGAAGAATCGAGTTAGTAGATCTGGTTACTTAACCTAACAAAACTAGATAAAAAATAAAATTAAGAACTTAATTAAAAATAAAAATCATAATTCTACTATAACTAAAATTAAATTATAAATAAAAATTAAATTATGATTAAAAATAAAATATAAAAATTAAATTAAATTAGAAATTATAATTAATTCACTAAAGTATATTGTTTTCAAACCTAATATATTAACTAATGAACAAAATAAAAAATTTAGCTAATCAAATTGAAAATCAAATTATCTTATTATTGAAAATCAAATTAACTAATTATTAGATTACTTAATTTATTAATCTAAAACTAATTAATAATTACTAAATCCTATTAAATTACTTAATTTACTAACTAAAATATTAAAACTCAAATTATAAATAAATCCAATTTATATTAATAATTTACTAAATCAAATTATAAATCTAAATAAATTAATTACTAAATTAACCAATAAACTAAAATTAAAACTTAAACTAATAAAAAAAACATTGAAATCAAAGGAACAATTAAATTGATAATTAGGCCATAATATTAAACAGTGAAGTAAAATTCAAAACATGGTAATTAAAAATAAACCTAAAAATTAGAGATAAGAACAAAATAAAAACCATGAAAAACTTAATAATCTAGTGGAGAGCATCCAAAGTAGGTTGTTCTGTATCAATACATAAATGGAAGATGAACAAATTTCTCAAGCATTGTTATTGTCCTGAAGATGAGCCACGCATGGCTTGAAACGTCAACATCAACTCCTCACTCACTGTAGATTCTCCACAAGATGCCATGAATCTTTACTGCGTAATCTCAACAAACTTAATTCTTCATGTTTCCGAGCTCATTTTACAAATTTTTATCACATATACTTTGGTGTGTTCTCTATTTAACCATATTGGTCTTGAGGTGTGACAAATCCAAATGGATGCCATGTCAACCACAAAGTTCTAAATTGTCTAGTCCTAATGTCACCATAATGTATTTTTGCTTGGGACCAATAGGTGAATATTGATGTGCCTTGAAATGAAAATTTTGATTGTAAACATTCATTTTAGTTCAAAATATAGAAAAAAAAATTCTTGAATAATTTTAAAAGCATGGAAATATTGACAATTACTTGTATATAAAGTATGCGTATGAACTACATATGGTAGATAGTATTTTCAAGATTAAGTTTAGCCAATACTACTTCTATCTCTACTACTAATACACACAAAATTCACCACTACTTACTCATTTCCTTTAGAAGTGGAATAATTTTGCTTAAAATGTAAATACACACAAAGAATGCGTATTGTAAAATGACATCTATATAGTCTAATCCAGTTAAACTTTTGTTCCCAACATTGAAAACCCCTTCATTCACTTTATTAAGATAAAGTAAAGTTGGTTCTCTCAATAACAAGTGATTGTTATTTAGGTTCCTAGTTCATTCGGATGCGGGTAGCTATTATCTTATTTGATTCATCGATTGCCTATATCTTTTTTTCCAGAAGAAAATATCAGTTCCTTGTTATTTCATTGAAATCAAAGGTAACTTGTTACATCATCAGTAATAGCTATGCACATGACAAAAACAACTACAGGAGAGCGTCCTCTTGGTCTAATACTGGGAACATCAAGTATGTGTGTCTCTAGAGATCTGTGAATCGTACCTACATCCACTATGCAATGATCATCAATCAGATAGTACAAATCATGCACTTAATAGCTTATCCAAAGAAGCAACACCAGTATGTATTCAGAAATATGAGGGAATCCTCCACCTCAATCATCCCAAGGATGTTATATAATGGCAAGCACAAAAGGCTTCAAAAAGGCAAAAAATGTCATATGCTCAAAGCTAAAAAAGTTGAAAGGAGCCAAGTTCAATACATTCGCCTTTAGTGAATTTAGAGAACTGTAAAAGGCCTGAGGCCATGGTTAATGCTTCTTTGGATAAGCCATCAACCCTCTTATTGAACTCTTTGTATATATGAACAGCATCGAGCTAGATGAAGCATGATTCCATATCTTGAATGTTATGACACCATCCTTCTAATGCAGGTGAGGAGAGAGATGATCTCTTGTTGAACCAGTTGATAATTACAGAGGAGTCTCCATGAATGTGAAGGGAAGGTAATCCATAAGATTTATCCATGAATAATAGCGTCCACAATGCAAGAAGTTATGATCTTGTATTTGTACTCCATCCCACACCCATTTTCATACAAATATAATGGTCCTGGCTGATCAATAGATGAACACCAATGCCTCCCATCTGGTTGGCTAAGGCACCAGCAAAGAACCCTGCAGGAAAGTCTAATGCAGGTGCCAATCCAATATCTCTCCTTTTGGACTTTAGCCGAGAATGAACTGGATAGAGTTGAAGTTGTTCCAATAAAGAGTGAATAATATAATTTATGTTTGGATTTTTATCATCAAAGATACATCTGTTTCTAGCCAACCAAATTTTCCAGGCCATCAGAGGAGGAAGATAAGTGATATTTTTTTCCTTCCTGAACCAAGAGATAACATTTTGTAGATAGGAAGCCTCCTAGATAATAGGAACACAAAGAGAAGTGATAATGTAAGATAATACCTGTCGCATGAAGCAACACTCAGTAAAAATATGATCTACATACTCAAGTGTTGCTCTGCACAAACAACACGAGTGAGGTCCTGTCCAACCTTTTTTGATTAAGTTGTCCCAAGTGTGAACCCGGTTGGATAGACACAACCAATTAAAACAGATAATTTTGTTAGATTTTTATCATTAAAGCTAGTATTATCTTAGGATCTAATTTGAGAGAATAACATGCACAACAATAAACACAAGAGACAAGAGACACCAAGAATTCTCCTCGGGGAAACCATAAAGGAGAAAACACCGCAACTTCCTCAGAGATAGAATGAGCACCAATGGCAGTAGTAAAACCCAAAAACATAAAAGATGATCTCCACAGCTTGTTCTCTCTCACACACGTGAGAGAGCTTCTCCTGTCTCACTCATGCGCCCCAATGAGTGAGTGTGTGTGTGATAAATAGAGAGGCTCACTCTCTATTTATATTCTTTCGTTCACTTAATGTCCACTTTAACATGTCGGCCCCACTTAACAATTACTTACTAGAGCTGACATCTCTAGGAGAGTCTAATAACCCTAGTGCCCCACAACTGTGGGGACTTTTCCCTCGGATCAACAAGGAGGGTTAACCTTGACACAATTGTGGGGACTATTGCCCCGAATTACAATGGGGGGTTAACCTCAATGACTTTACATGACTTGTTTACATTATTGAATCTCCCGACCGGAACATCAGGGAATGACATGACTCAATTACATTATAGATACTTCCTGGAATAAACATTAGGGTACAATACATAAGATATACAAGTGAATACATTTCGAAGTTACAAATACATCAACACTCCCTCTTAACTAGGAAGGTATTATCTTGACACAATTTATTAGCAGAAGTATTCTTCTCTGTATCATTTGGATCATCATCAAGTCATCTTCATCTTCAATTCATCTTCATCTTCAAGTCATATTCATTGTCAAGTCATCTTCATCGTCAAGTCATCTTCATCAAGTCTGGATCATCATTGGATCTGGATCATCATTGGATCTAGATCGTCTCTGCTGGATCATCACTTGATTTGGATCGTCACTGCTGGATCATCACTTGATCATCATCATCATTACTGCTTCTGATATCTCAATCAAATGGTGCTATCTCTTCATTCTTCTCTTCACAGGAAGTTCTACAGAGCCAGTCCTTTTTCATGCTGGTTGTAGGCCTAGCCTCCATGTAGGTCTTCTTCAGTGCTTATATCTGGACCTAAGTCAGAATGGCCTGCCCAACACTTACATCTGACCTCATCTTGTCAGAAAGGCACGCCCAACACTCACATCTAACCTCATCTTGTCAGAAAGGCCCAGCACTCATATCTGACCATGTGTAAACACATCGCGCCAGAATGGCTCAGCACTTATATTCGACCATGTGCGAACACACCGCATTGGAATGGCTCTGCACTTACATCCGACCATGTGCGAACACATCGCATCAGAAGGGATCTACACTTACATCCGACCATGTGAAAACACACCGCATCGGAAGGGCTCTTCACTTACATCTGACCATGTGTAAACACATCGCGCCAAAATGGCCCTCAGTCCCAGACTAAGGATTCCTGGTAACTGACTAGGTGCCTCCATTCTCCCAGAGAATGGCATCTCAGTACCAAGCTGAGTATTCCTGGAAACTGACCAGGTGCCTCCATTCCAAGAATGTCATTCAACACTTATATCTGATCATGTAGGAACCAATACTACAGTCACATTAGAATGGCTCAGCACTCACATCTGACATGGAAGGAACTAATCCTCTCACCATGACAGAATGGCTTAGCCCTTACATCGGACCATGGAAGGAACCAATCCTCTCACCATGATAGAATGGCTTAGCCCTTACATCAGACCATGGAAGGAACCAATCCTCTCACCATGTCAGAATGGCTCACGGACTCATCACTTGCCCTTGGAGGGAACCTCAATCTGGAGAACACCAAGCTTCTCCCTGAAGTACTCAAACTTCACTTTGGCCATTTCTAGCATAGAATCACATCAGGGCTGATTACATTCAAGGATAACGTGCGAGCTTCGCCAGGACCAATTACATCTGAGGACAACCTGCAGGTTTGTTTACATCTAAGAAACCTACGAGCTTCACTAGGATTTATGCTCAGACAACCTGTCTCACCGACTATGCTAGAACTCCCTCTTTCTAGAGATCTCGATCTGGATCACATGATGGAGCTTCACTGCTCCTCTCTGCATCATACAAAAATGCAAGTCAGATCAAGCAAATCAAATAGTAGTTTTCAAAAGAAACATACTGCCTCCCAAATAGCAAGTGGCAACATCTTTTGCCTCGACTGTACTCAGTTCCACGTAGGACTGCTTCCTGCTACACCAAGAAGATCACACTTGATCCCATACTGAAGTAGCACCTCAAAGTGCTCTTCCTATCAATGGCACTGCATACCCAATATGAATCCTCATAACCCTCCAGGTTAATCTTCTGATTCGCCTCATACTTGAGCCCATAATCAAATGTACCCTTCAGGTACCTCACTGCATGCTTTGCAACCATCAGGTGAACATGTCTCAATGTGTTCATAGCAAAGCAAATATCTAGTCTTGTATTCACCAGGTACATCAAGGAACAAATCATCTGAAGATACATCGTGGCATCAACCGACTCTGATGAAGCAACACTCAATAGCTTCAGTTTCGATTCCATAGGTGTGGTCATGGCCTTGCAGTCCATCATCCTGAACCTCTTCAGGATATCTACTGCATACTTACCTTGTCCACACCTCCATTCCTAGAACGTAGTGCATCATCCCCAAGTCCTTTATCTCGAACTCGGTAGCAAGTCTCCTTATTGCAACTTTAATGAGTTCCTCTTTTCTATCAGGAACAAGTCATCGACATATAACAGGAGCATCATTGGTATTTCACCTTCAACCTTGAAGCAAATGTTGGAATCCACTTTACTCTCAGTAAAGCCTAGAGTCATCAGTAACCTATCCATCCTGTCGTACCATGTCGAACCTCGGGATCTTCTGTAGTCACTCCCTCTGAAGTGAAGCATCATTCTCCTTCTGTCTTTCGTACTCTATGTACTGAAACATTCTGTACCAAAGTGACAAGTAGCTTCCTCTGCTACTAATATTCTATGTATCCATCTAGGATCACTGGATACCAAGATCCTCTGTCTTGAAATTTTTCAAAAGTTCTTCTCGCACCCATCTGTGAGCTTGTCATCCTCTATCAACCTTGTATCAAAGGTTTAGATCTTCATCAAGCTCCTCATGTATGTGTTATCCCATGGGTGTATTCTGAGCTCGTACAAGGCCTTCTTTCATTTGCACACATGATTCTACCTGTCATGTGTCTCAACTCCCACTGGCTGCAAATGTCTCTTCGTAGTCTACGCCTTCTTTTCATGAGAAGCCTCGTGCTACAAATCTTGCCTTGTATCCCATGATGTTTCCATCTAATGCATGATGGAACTACAAACTTCCCTTCATGTATCGATACTGCATCTTAGACATCATTCTTCTTGAACTGGTCTTCCCTTTCTTCTTGGTTACTTCTTCATGGCTGGAAGGTTCTGCATCAATGATGTCGCTGCATTCGTCATATTATTCTTCATCTTGAACTGTCGTCACTTGTTCTTCGGAACAAGTCTCATTCTTCTTTTCTTGTAGGCGATTATGTATGCGATCTTTCCTACAAGTCAAATGCATTTGTATGGTTAGAAACATTTCATAAGGAATATTCATAATGGCAAATTCTTATGCATAAATTTGTGATCATGCAACTAGTTTAGCCAATAAAACATTCATCCATATATCACGAAAACTTTCTAGATGCCTTCCATCTCTACCAGGACAACATTGAGATTGTGCACTAATCCAATATGTTAGCAAGGAGGTTTCATTCTATATAAGTAGCAATGGAGAGTTGTATAGCACCATGAGCTACTTACCCATCACATGCTGATTAGTAGTATATTGTCATTAATGCAAACATTCTATCATGCATATGAAAACAATATCAACAAATATAAACAAATGCATAAGAAAACAATATCATGAAATGATAATTGAATACTTATCTTTATTTATTTCATGGGTAGACTCCTTCTTGAGCCTTCAGCTTCATCATATTCTTCATTCATAATAGCATCGTTTCTTATCCAAATGCTAAGATGGATAAGAGGTGCTTCAAGATTTGAGTTCTTCATATTCCTCGTCGCTTGAGGCATCTTTTTTGAATCATGAAATCTTTATCTTCAGTTGCTCCCATCTTCTTTTCTCTTATTATGAGTTGAGCATCTTCTTATGTGTGCTCTTCTCGGAGTCTTTCTAAAAGTAATCACTTCCTTCTGACACACATTCCTTGAATGAATGTGCCATGATCCTGGGAGGTCATTCAAGGTGGTTATCACAACTTCTGCATTCTCCACTTCTTCTTCTACCTCTTCAATTTGTTCTTTGATTTGAGAGACCCTTGTAAAGTATGACTGTATGGTCTCTGTACTCTGGATCTTCACATTCTTCAAAAAGTCATCTTCTAATTTATGTTCTTCCTTTCAAATAGCTTGGTCAAGGAATCAAACATCTCTTTAGGTGTCTTTAGGGAAGACACCTATGGTATAAGGTGATCCTTGATAGAATCAACATTAATCCTCTTGGCCTTGACGAAGTTCTTCTTGTGTAAGGCTTTGAACCTCATCTCCCTCTAGAGCTGGAACCTCTCTACTCATGTAGGTGTCTAATTCATTTTCTTTAGAGAGATCATATACTTCAATGCTTGGAAGTTGTCAACTTCACCAAGATTATCATCAGGCTGATGTGATAGCTCACTTTGAAATGGGAACCTCAAATGAAAATAGCAAAGGATTATATCTTACCGATTTGAGGTGTCCGTCCTGGTTTCGGAGCCAGCTGATCTAGGGTTTGTTAGAGAAACCCTAATTTTCAAAACTTGGAGTCTTTCAGATATGATTGGATAAAAATATAGACCTCTTCAAGGAAATATTTCCAATGTACTCCTTTTCTGAAAACAGTGGAGGGAAGCTCCCGGAACAGGAAGCCCTAGTTTTCCAGTTTCTTCAGCAAAAATGTCTGATACCCTTTCTGTGGTATCTCTGAAATTACTACCCCTATCTGTCTAAAACTTTTCACTGAGGTAGCCTCGTCATTTCCTATTCCAACACTATAGGTTTCATCAGAATTTGTTTCACCAATTGGAACTTATGATTTTTTTCCCAAGGTGACATGTTTCAGGACTGTTCAGCATAGCGAAGTTGTACGAACTACCACGTGTCACTGTTTCATCTTTGAGGTCTGAAACTTCTACCACAAAAATTAAAGTCCGTGCCCTTTCAGGAACATCTTTAGAAATTTCATTTGGACCTTTGTAGCCTGAGATATAGCAATTCTCCCCAAGTGTCCTGTTTAGGGATGAATCTTGGAAGACGCTAGAACCCTAACTTGGAGGGATCATATCTCCTAGAATATAGAGAATATAAGGCTAAAATTTGGACACAATGTAAATCAGGATTTTATCTTCGGCCTGTGAGAGATTCCTCCCCTGATCCTTCACCAATCTCAAGATATAGCGAATGTACCAAAACGTATCAGTTTTAGTATTTTAGGGTTTTTTCGGCCCGGGGTCAAACTAGGGTTTGACTTTCCTGGAGTTTCACCCAACCAAAAATCTTGACCCAGGTCTCTAAACTTCGATTTTGATAAGGAGATAAATCCTATGCTAGGCTCACTCAAAAATTCCTCTTCTGTAATAAGCCCTAATTTCCCACACCAAAAACTGAAAATGTCTGGAATCGAATTCCACTTCGACAGAAAGATGCGCCCTTCAATGGAGAGTGAGCCTAGCATACTTTTGCTGATGGGTTCTGGAGAGAGACCCAAAAGGTAAGAATCCCTAGTTTCTGCAGTTGCACAGTGTCTTCTTCTTAGGTTAGCTCTGATACCATGTTATATTTTTATCATTCAAACTAGTATTATCTTAGGATCTTATCTGAGAGAATAACATGCACAACAATAAAAACCAGAGACCAGAGACACAAAGAATTTTCCTTGGGGAAAGCATAAAGGAGAAGACCTCGCAACTTCCTCAGAGATAGAATGAGCACCAATGGCAACAGTAAAACCCAAAAACATAAAAGATGATCTCCACAACTTGTTCTCTCTCTCACACTTGAGAGAGCTTCTCCTGTTTCACTCATGTGCCCCAATGAGTGAGTGTGTGTGTGATAAATAGAGAGGCTCACTCTCCATTTATATTATTTCGTTCACTTAATGTCCACTTTAACATGTCGGCCCACTTAACAATTACTTACTAGAGCCGACATCTCTAGGAGAGTCTAATAACCCTAGTGCCCCACAACTGTGGGGACTTTGCCCTCGGATCAACAAGGAGGGTTAACCTTGACACAATTGTGGGGACTATTGCCCAAACTTACAATGGAGGGTTAACCTCAATGACTTTATATGACTTGTTTACATTATTGAATCTCCCGATCGAAACATCGGGGCATGACATGACTTAATTACATTATAGATACTTCCCAGAATAAACATCGAGGTACAATACATAAGATATACAAGTGAATACATTCCAAAGTTACAAATAAATCAACAAATTTTTCAGGGAATGTGGAATTTCCAAATCCGGATGAGAGCATTAATAGTTCTGGTAATGACAGAAATGTTAGCTATCAGATCATACGCTAAATTGGATTTAACCGAACCCGTCGTCTTATTGAACATCCAAACCATAGTATCAGTACCATCACCAATTTAGATCCCTCCATGCTGAAGTCCATTAATGTAATGTGTCCATAAGACCTTCCATTGTCCTCCCAGATCTAAATCCTCCGTGGTGAGCTAGTAGCCAATAGTAGCTGAAGCAGTACCCTAGTTGCGAGCATCAGATAGACGGGTGATGCCATAATCTTCCAGGTAAAGTCCAAGGTCCTCTAGTAAGATGTAGTCAGAAGAGAGACCAATAATTGGATCTATGCCAATTTTTATGCTCTTTCAATTACTAGTCTTCCACCCAAAACATATGGTAATCCAAGAAATAGCTCTGACGAAACCATTCCACATATGTGACGTGCTTTGAACCGAGAAGGATTGTTGACGAAGCCATACATCAACAAGCAAGTTTTTGAGATATTTGTGCTTAATAATATGAGACTAGAACCCATCACCATTGAGGACTAACCATATATTTTTCGAACGTAAGGCCAAGCTGAACCATTCAATATTTTTAATGTTCTAGCCACCCAGTTCATAAGGCTCAGAGATCATGAGCCAGTCAACTAGGTGGTATTTGTGATTCCTAGCAGTATTCCTCCATAGAAAGTTGAAAATATAGCGCCTAATATATGTCAAAATGGTGTTGGGAATTCAAGCCAATGAAACCCAGTATACTACCAAACCCATCAGTACTGATTTGACAAGAACCAGTCTACCACCTAAAGACAGTAACTTATAATTTCAATTGCTTAAATTATTTTCAAACTTTTGAATGAACCATCTCTAGTCATTAGTGTTGTATCCCAGAGGTTTGAGGTAGTACCCCAAGTATTTAAATCCTGAAGTGAAGGGATCCATTTTGAAAGGAAAAAGATTGCCAATCCTTGATCTAACGGTCTCATCAATGTCATTATAAAGGAAGGAGGATTTGGCCACACTAATCTCCATACCTGTGGCAGAGCAGAAGGTATCAAGGATCTCCTTATAGTTTTTCCAATCCTCAACAGTACCTAGACCAAACAAAATGACATCGTCCACAAATAGCAAGTGAGTGAGATTCAGGCTTGGATACACTTTAATACCAGATATCACCCCCCTTCCTTATGCAATTGTGATCAGTAAACTCAAGCTTTCAATAATCAGTATAAAGAGAAGGGGAGATAGGGGGCATCCCTGTCTTATGCCCCTTGATACTGGGAAGAATTTAGAAGGCGTCCCATTGATGAGGACAACAAAGTTGGAGGAACCCACACAACCCATAATCTAGTTCACAAAAGTACCCAAAATCCCAATCTAAAGGAGGACCAGCTGACCCTGTCAAAAGCTTTCACAAGGTCAAGTTTCAGCACCATGATCCTCTGTTTTTCAACTTTGATGGAATGGAGAACTTCTTGAAAAATGCCAACAGATTCTATAATCTGCCTATTATGTAAGAACCCAAACTGGTGTATGGAGATAGCCTTGTCCAAAACAAATTTTAATATGATTGCATCCATCTTAGAAATAGTTTTATAAATAAGATTGCATAATGAGATGGGCCTGAACTCAGCAAAGGAGGACGACATGTCACACTCGGGAATGAGATTTATAAAAGTAGCATTGAGTGCACCTATAACCCTACCCTCTGACCTAGATTGTTCAATAGCTTTCAGTATATCAAGACCAACAAGGTCAAAAAAGTGGGGATAAAATTCGATCGGCCATCCATCGGGGCCGAGACTTTTGTCTTTTTGTTATCCTCCTCTTGTACAAAGGAAGGGAAAAGTCTAATAACATTTAGCTGAGCCTCAATATTAGTTTTACCATCATTAGAGAAAAGGTCAGAGAAGTGTTGTACACCTAATGCCTTGAGCTTAGTGTCATCCTCAATTAAATCCCCATTCTAGTTCTTAAGTGCCCAAATGGATTTAGTATTTCTCCTAGCTGAGGCAAAGTAGTGGAAAAATTTAGTGTTAGCATCCCCCTCTTGGATCCAATCCACTCTGTTTTGAGTTTACAAGTAAGTATTTGATGGGCCAATAAGGAGTCCTTCCTGGCTTTTAAGTGTGTAAGTAAAGTGGATTCCTCAGAAGTGAGTATACCAGAGGCTTGAGAGGTGAGAAGATCAAGTATAGCAGAGTCAATCTCTTTGATCTCCTTAGATCTTGATGAAATATTCCTTTTTTTCTAATTATTGACCAAGATTCTGAGTCTCTATAGATTAAAGGCAAAGGAAAACATAGGACCAACAGAGGGTACAGGTGTTGACCAGGAGGTAGAGACAAGATCACTGAAATCATCTTCCAAGAGCCAAGCTCTATTGAATTTGAAGGGATAAAGGTGAAAATTCATCCTAAAGTTCCACTCAAGACAAATAGGGTAGTGATCAGATATTTCAAAAGGCTAAGTCCAGGAGTTATAGCTTCCAAGAAGTGGAATGAGATGTAAGGAAGCTAGGAATCTGTCTAATATTTTGCTAACACCCTCAGGGCCCACTCTTCCATTCCTCTAGGTAGGTCCAAGTGTAGTGGGAGCAATATCTACCATATTCGTCGAATCCAAAATCTGAGAGAAGTAAAGTGCTTGGTGGTCCAACCTGGCTCGGTCACCCCAAAATTCTAGGTCAGAGAGAGTGAAGTTTAAGTCACCAGCAAGTATGAGGTTAGGGTAGTTAAAGATACCCCCAGCAACAGCACAGTCTCAAAACACAGTTCTATTGGCATATGGCCCATAGCAATTGATAATAGAGAAAATAGAGTCAAGTCCTTTGAATCTAGCATATAAAAGGATGCCAACAAAGGAGTGGTAATATTTACAACAAGTAAGATGAGGATTCCAAGCTGAAAGAATACCCCCAAAAAGGCCATGGGCATCAAGAGCACAGAACTTCCATTCAGGATTTATTTTAGGAAACAGTTGAAAAGCAATAATATGGTCGCACATCGTTTCTTGTAATAGGAGTAAGTCAGGGTTTAGTGAAGAGAACGGTGTTCTGAGGGATTTTTGTTTGGTAAGCCCTCCAAACCCACTGATGTTCATGGAGACAATATTCATTGGTCAACCTGAATAACAGGTGATTGTGCTCTAAGTGCCTGGGAGGGAGTTTGGGCTTTGGCTGCAGCTTTGATTCGGGTTGAGAGGGGAGTATAGAGTCCAAAAGGTGGCTAAGTCGAAGAAGGTTTACCTTTTCTGTACTTTTGGATCATTACATTTTCGAACCTAGTCGAATCGAGAGGTAAGACAGAGGGAGATAGTGGAGAATTGTCAGTAAAGATATCCAGGGCTTTGAGAAGGGTAGGATCAGAGAACGAAGGAGTAGTCAAGGGCCTACGAGGAGTGTTAGTGGAGTTAGGGGAAGGGATTCTTTGAAGGGGTGGGAATTTCTCCAAAGTTTATGGTGGAGGAGAGTTAGAGGGGGAGTGGAGAGGAGAAGCAGATAAAACAAGAGGGTCAGAAGGAGGAACAATGGTGGAAATAGGGTTAGTTTTAGCTGCCGAGAGGGCTAAAGTCTCAACATATTTAATGTGTTGAAGTTCACCATTTGTAAGATCACCGAAAAAAGTAGGAGAGGAGGAGTCATAAGGCCCAACTGGAGAGGGAGTAACAAAAGTATCATGAGTGTGAGTAGTCTCCAACTGTGACCCCGGAGAGGCAGAGAGCTAAGGTGAAATGGCCTGAGAAGTATCAGGAGTCAAATCAGAATAAAAAAAAGCCAACATGCAAAGAAATACCCTGGAGTAAGGAGTTACGAGTATTTATTAAGTGTCCTGTCTCATGACAGTAGCTACAACGGAAGGGCATATTTAGATAATCAATTTTCTGGGTTATAACTGAGTTGTTGCAGACAATGTCAATTTTAGTGAGGAGTCCTTTAGAAACGTCAAGTTCAACCAATACCTTGGCAGTACGCTTGTCGAAGATGAGGTGAAAATATTTCTCCAAAGATACAAACCTCCTAATGGTGTTGGCAATGCCGGTAAGGATCTCTTTAGATGAAAGAGGGAAAGGCAAAGTTAACGTTAACACCCATAGATGGCGTTTGACAACCTGTTCTTTTAGAAGGTCAAAATTCAAATGCCAACTACTGAGAACAAGGGAACCATACCTTATGGTCCAAAGTGAGCTCAAGATACGGAAGGCATCAGAGTCCTCAAGGAAAACAATAACTAACCACTTGTTAGCAAGGAGACTTATAGTAGGGACATAATTAAGGATAGGCTTCCATTATAAGGTGGCCCAAGCCACCCAATCCTCCCTATTCATAGAGCAATACTCCAAGTGCCCAATGAGTGCCCTGTGACATAGGTCAGATACTTTGTCAATCATAAAATCCCTGCCTAAGACATAACGGTGTTTATGGTCAAGGGTGTTTAAAATCTTGGTCTTGCGATGGGTATGAAGACGTGGAGAGCGAGATGGCCTCCCCGAGGGCCAGAGGGCAGGGAAAGTCCCGTAGAATCCATTCAAAAATAAATAAGTAAGCTGGGAGAAAACCAGACAGAGTAACCTGAACCCAAGTGACAGAAACAAAAACCCTAAACCCTAACATACGCTTCTGGCTGCTGGGTAGCAGCGGCCAGAGTAACTCGAACCCTAAGTGATAGAAACAGTAACCCTAAACCCTAATAGATGCTCCAAGGTAACGGCGACAAGAAGTGTCAGTAATGGAGATTAGTGACCCTAACCAAACCTCCAGAGAGTCGAAGGAGAATGTACCCGAGCTAACAGTAAACAAACCAAGAGACAAAACCTATAAAAAAACCTAATTCCCACTTTTTTACATGGTTGGAACTAACCCTTTGGTTAGGAGGGTGAACTCAATGTGGGATTAGTCAACCAAAAATCCGGCAAGAACCCAAGAAGAGCGCTTGGACCAAGTCCCAAAATATTCAATGACCAAAAAATACAAAGAAACAGGTTAACAGAAGAGTACCTGAACAGTGTAATTCTCCAGTAAGATGTTGGAGCTTCTAATAATTGAAAAAACGCCAGGTTGATAGGCCTTTTCCACAATATTCGACAAAAACTGTTGGAGGTCATCAATAGTCAACCAAAAAGACAAGAAGATACCATAGCAGAATTCTGAAACGGTAGCCGTGAATAACGCTGTCCAAAATGACAAGAAGATACCACAGCGGAGATCCAAAACGGTATCAGTGAATAACGCTATAATGTGCAGGGTGACAGCTGAAAGGTGGTGGGTAAAAAGGTGGTGAGGGCTTAGAATAGGTATACAAGGCTCAAAATCGGGCTCAAAATCTCCGCAGAAGCCGCACCAGTCCAAGAGCTAAGTCAGGCAATGAGAGGGAGGTCATGGTAAGGCCGCCATGTAGCCGAGCAAAGGCTACCATGGACACCTGAAACCCTAGATCCTGCTCCTGCTCCCCATATTGCCAATATCTTTTAGTTGTAGTGTTACTTTAATCACATGTTCACTACTATTATTGTCTTCACATTTCCATTATTCTTGAAGCACTTATCATTTACCAAATATTTTGTCTCAAAGCATTTACAGTGGACTATTAAAAGGTATTAATGACACCTATACTAATTGTTTATTTTGGTTATGCGATGCTTGGAATATGAACTTAACTTCATATTCTAATGTTGAGGAAGAAAACATTTTCACAATTTTTTATAAAAAATAAATTCATGTGTTTATATTCATTTTTAGACTAAGTCGGATTATATTAATTATTATTCAATTTTTTAAAGCTTTTTTTGACAATCAACAACGAGACTCTATGGTTCGGTATGAATATTTATGGCTTGTGTTAGGCTATATTTTCAATAACGACTCTGGTTCTGTATGAATATTTATGGTTTGTGTTAGGCTAAATGATTTTGTTTTAGCATATCATTTGAAGAAGAAATAAAAATTTATGGTTTGTGTTAGGTTATATGATTTTGTTTCTAGCATATAATTTGAAGAAGAAATCAAACGTGTCTAATTGTATTCAATCATATCTAAAACATTTAACATTTGTTACCGAACTTACCAAAACATGACAAATTTTTCATCGACCAAAATAAAATATAATTTTATTAGATTTAGGTTCATTCTATTAAATTTAGGAGAGAAATTGAAAAAGATTATTAAATTGAGTGAATTTCTTAATATACTTAAAATTTAAGAGTTTTTTTTTAACAAAAATGGTTATGTTGTATAATAAGCTGAAAAAATTGAGAAAGATAGAACGGACTGATTTTTTGAAAAAACCAGCTCCTAAAAGTCTGCAACGTCTCCTACAAACATGTCCGGACATTCCCTCAGACAAAAAAACAACATCCTAGCATCCTAAGGAGGGAAAGCTGAGGATAAAATAATATTGACCGACATCTCATTCTTACTTAAACCCATTGACTTATTAGCAGCCTGATCCGCCACGTCATTGAGCTCACAGAGAATATGGAAGAACTTTAAACGCTGAAAGGACTTAGAGAGAGCCTTAATTATTTTAATCAGTCTAGACAACCTCAAATTTTGCCTCTTACTTGCTCCATTCAACACTTGAATTATTAACCGAGAGTCTCCAAAGACAATAGCTTCCTCAACTCCTTTTACTTTCAGCTGCTTGATTCCTTGCCACAACCCGTAGGCTTCAACCATGTTATTGGAGTTGGTTCCAATATTCCATAAATATTCCACTTCTATTTTCCCCTCAGGACAAATAATGATCCCTCCACCTCTTGCCATCCCCACATTCCCCTTTGAGGCACCGTCAAAGAACAGTTTGAACATCTTCCTTTCTTCCAACCAATTTCCAAATTGGGATTTATCAAGTATAATTTCCCAACTCTATAGCTTCTTCGGAATTGGATCAATGTCAATAGCAGAGGAATTGAAGGACTGCATCCAAGTAATCTCATTGGCTGCGAGCTTGGTTTTGTTCCTAGCGATCTAGTTGATCTTTAAAACCTCTCCCAAAAGAGCATGGGTTTTAGAAACAATTTTCCCTAGCATTTGATCCTTGTTTTGAAATATTCTATGGTTACGCTCTACCATAGATGCCAATAGAAAATATTTGGGAGCATCAACCAGCACTGTTTCATTCCCTTTTTATTCACCAATTCACTAGTGTACGCCTTTTCCCAATTAACTAACCAGAGTTGAACATTACCAGGGAACTCCACCTTGTCGAACCATGGGATGCTGAGCTAATCCCACACTGCTCTGGTGAAGGGGCAGAAGAAGAAAAGATGTGAAATGGTTTTAGAATTGACCCACCATAGTGGGAATCTAAACGGACCTTCAATCCCATGCTTTTGTAGGTTCTCTCCCGTTAGAATCCTACTGTGCAGCACTGTCCAACAAAAAAAATCGATTTTGGGTAGAGTAGGAGCTTCCCACAAATTCTTCTAGATTGCAGGGTCATTGGTAAATCCGGGGGCTGTCTAAAACACATTATAACCTTGAGCAAAAGTGCAGAGCCCCGAACCTCCCCATCCATGTTGGTCTTTGATTCCTTTAGCCACTGATGCTTTTCCAACAAGATATTCCATGAATTGGTGTTTCTCTCCCTCAGTCTCCACTGAGAACTTAGGCAAGTTCCATCTGATCCACCTGTGAGGAGCCTCAATATCCCATTGGGCTATGTCCCACATCGTATTTATTCCCTGCCGATCAAACCACCTTCTGAGTGTTGAGAGAGGTGGAGGAAGCAATTTCCCCATGATTGAGTCATGCTAGAACTTAATCATATTGCCATTTCCAGGTACCCAGTGAAGATCCTCCTTGAATCTAGGCAATGCCTTCTTACAGAGAGAGAATAAGGGAGAGCCATTGTTTCTCCTTGGAATGGAATCCATGCATCAGAGTCTCTGTCCTGTGAAATACTTGTTCCAGATCACCTTACTGCTCGAGGAGGGATTTTGGTCAACCAGATTCCAAATCAACTTAGCTCCCAAAGCTAAATTTTGGAATTTTCAGATCTCTGAGCTAAAGGCCTCCTTCCATCCAAGACATTTTAGTTTTCCTCCATCTGATAAGAGCATATTTTTTCCCTTCTCCCTTTTTCCCTCTCAGCATACACTCTATTTTTTCTAAAATTTTGGTCAGAGCCAATAGAATAGAACACTGATAGAGCGGATTGCTATTGAGAATAGATTTAGCCAAACAACACCCTAGTCCATGATTTTGTTTTTGAATTTGTCAATTAAAGGATTCCAGTTTGAGTACTTCGGCTTATTTTTGAATGTAGGAATCCCCAAATATTTAAATGAATTCCAAATAGTAACTCCTTCAATTTCAAGTATCCGGGATATCCCAAACATCTTTGTTGGATTGATGTTCCAACTATAGATCGAGCTCTTCCTAAGGTTTAGTTTGCTCCCTAAAGCTTAATAGTAGTAATCCAATTCATCTTTGAATATTCTGGCTATGAGCCGACTTGCTCCTCCAAGCATAATTGTGTCATCTGCAAACTGAGCATGATTGATGTTTTTAGTTCCTCGAGCCATAATAATGTCAATTAAGTCTTGGTCCCTCCTAGCTTGCTCGTGTTGGAGACTAAGAACAGAGGCTTGGATTGCATAGAGCAGAGGCGATAATGGGAAACCTTGCCTCAATCCTCTCGTGGATTGGAAGAAACCAGTTGCTCTTCTGTTTATAAGAGGGGTGATCCAAGGCATACTGATGCAGGCTTTGACCCATCCGATGAAGCTCAAATCGAAGCCATATCTTTCCATAGCATTGAGGAGAAAGGTATGAGAGACTCTGTCAAACGCGTTTGTTAATTCAATATTCACCACCATACATTTTTCATCATTCTTTAGGTTGGAGTGAATTGCCTCTTGGACTAGAATAATATTATCCCAGATTCTCCTGCCTTTAATAAAACCTCCTTAGTTCTCTGGAATGATACGAGGTAGAATTTATTTTAACCTTCTAGTCATTAATCTAGTAATAATATTGTACCCAATATTACACAGGGATATTGGGTGAAATCTATCAAAGGAGATCACATATTTCTCTTTGGGAATTAGAGAAAGAAAGACTGAATTGGTGCTTCCACCGATTTTGTCACATCTCTGAGATTTTGTCACCATTTTGAATAAGTATTTCTGAACAATTTCCCAGCAAGCTTTGTGATCCAGATTTATGCAGGAACGTAAAAAAATACACAAATAACCATAGAAACAAATATGCAGTGGAAATAAAACTTCATTTCATTAATCAATAGCTGAAACTTGTTTACATACATAATGGAAATAAACTAGCTAGAGTGCTGGTAGCTTATCTCTGAGAAGAGATGTGGCGGCTACATGCCTCTGAACTCTATGTTACAATGAGGCTTGAAGGCCTATATATTATTGAGAAACAATGGAAACCCTACACATCCAAAAACCTAACCCTAGGAGGTGAAACGCCTTAATGTGGGCCCCGTTGGGTAACTTGGTATATCAATTTCCCAGGGTCGTAACTTTAGCATACTACCTCTGTTTGACGCGCATGATATATCGTTAGAAAGATATGTTTAAGGACTACATCCATAAACAACAAATATCAAGTTTGAAATGAACTCATATTTGCTCAACGATTTGATGCCGAAAAAACGTCGTTTAGGACCTCAAAACGGCCCCAGAAGTTTAGGACCCAAAAACTACCAAAAATAGTAAATTATGCTACAATTAAGGAAAATAGAAAACTGAAAGAAACAATGGTGGGGGTCCAAGAGGAATAGGTGGGTGACCACCAATATCCTCTTGGATCATTCCTCCCCCCTTAGGAAGCAATGGTCCCCATTGCATTGAGTTCCTCCATGAGATGAGGAAACTTCTGTTGAACTTGGTCCCTGGTGAGCCATTTTCCCTGGTGAAGGAGTTGGATTGCTTTGACAACTTGATATAGTTGGATATTCTGCTAGCGGCTGTTCTTGATCTGTGTGTCCATAATTCGATCAGCGGTGGCTTGTTCCATGCAGTCGGAGTTTAACTTTGTTGGTGTGAGTTGTTCTGCCACATTTGATGTGTCCAGTAGAGGTGGAAAGTAGGGCCGAAGGTGGTCCACATTGAACACTAGGTATAGACCAAGGAATGGTGGAATATTGAGCTCAAAGGCATTGTCCCCAATAGCCTTGGTGATGGTGTATGGCCCATATCAGAGCGGGAAAATCTTGTGGTGGGGTCCAGCGAGACGCTCCTTCCGCAAATGTAGCCACACTTTGTCGCCCACCTGGAAGTTGTGTCGCATCCGATGCTGATCATGTTGTTGCTTGTACTTAGCATTGGATCTGTCCAATATGTCATGAGCCTGTTGGTGAATGTGCTGAATGCGCTCAATGAAGCTGTTTGCCTTGGAAACTTTAGACTGGATATGAGCTGAATTAGCCTAAGTAGCTGCAAAGGGCATGGCTACGTCAATGGGACATAGTGGTTGGAATCCCAAGCCCACCTAAAAGGGGCTGTTCTTGGTTGAGTTGTGGAGGGCCTGGTTATAGCTTTGTTGTACATAGGGGAGGCTCTCATCCCATGTACATGGATGCTTTGAGTTGTACATGCGCAAAATGTGTACGATCATCCTGTTGATGACCTCTGTCTGGCCATCAGTCTGGGGATGGAAAGCTGTGGACTTTGTGAGCTTGGTGTCTAGCATTGACCATAGGCTAGACCAGAATGTACTAAGGAACTTGCTATCCTGGTCTGAGATTATAGACTGTGGGTTCCCAAAGTGTACCCACACTCATTCAAGGAAGAGTTTAGTAGTGGCTTCTGCTGTGATATTCTTCTTGTAGGCCGCCATTATGGCCATCTTTGAGAATCTGTCAACGACCACAAACACACAGTCGTTGCCATGATTAGTAGAAGGAAGGCCTGACATGTGATCCATGGAGATGGATTCCCAAGGTTGACTAGGGGTAGGCAACAAAGTATAGAGGCCTTGCTTCTTGATGGATGGTTTGGAAATGGCGCAGGCAGTGCAGGATCGGATGTACTTCGCAACGTTCTGTTGAAGTTTCGGCCAATAGAAATACTTCTGTGGTACTACCATTGTTTTCTTAACCCCAAAATGCCCAGTGACCCGACTGTAGTGCACTTCCCAAATCATCTTGGCACGCTCGCTTGAAGGAACACAAAGGTGTCCCATGTGACACAGTAGTACATCCTAGAGGTGAAATTTTGGAACTTGGTTTCCCTCCAAGAGCGTCTGGTATGAGTGGCTGAATTCTGGATTGATCTTGTAGAGAAGCGGCCAATCAAAAGTCTCGTGCCCACAAGAGTTGAGCACGGTCGTTATCGCCACGATCGGTGTTCGGTTGAGGTAGTCTGCAACATTATAGGTGCTTCCCTTCTTGTACTTGATGTTCAAATGAAACTGTTGTAGATATGTGGACCACTTCTGATGCTGATCATTCTGTAACTTCCCTTGTGTCTGCATGAACTGCAGGGGTCGGTGGTCTGTGTGGATGATCGTTTCCTTCCCCAAAATGTAATTCTTCCATTGTTGGTAAGCATGTACAATGGAATACATCTCTTTGTCATAAGTGGGATTATTGCGGATAGTGTCTCACTGTGATATGCCACTAGATGCCCTTATTGAGTAAGGAATGCCCTAATAGCATAGTCAGAGGCATCTGTCTCGATCTCAAATGGTTGTTGCAAGTATGGTAATGTGAGCACTGGGGCACAGCACAGGCGATGTTTCAATTCTGCAAATGCCTTCTGTTGATTTTTCGACCAAAAGAATTTTGCTTTCACTCCTCCCTTGGTGACTTGACTCAAGGGTCAAGTGATATGAGAGAATCCCAACACGAACCTATGGTAGAAATTAGCAAGGCCCAAAAAGCTGCGAAGCTCTGTTAGAGTAGTTGGGACTGGCCAATCCCAAATGACTTGGATCTTGGTTGGATCCACATGTATAATGGCCAGAGCCATCAATAATGTATCCCACATATTGAACCTGGGTCATGCCAAAAGTGCACTTGTCCAAATTGGCACACAAATTGTGTTGCCGCAATGTTTGGAGGACCTGTCGGATGTGGTGGAGGTGCTCTTCCCAAGTCTGGCTAAAGATCAGGATGTCATCCAAGTACAAAACTACAAATGAGTTGGTAAATGGCTACAAGATGTTGTCCATTAGTCTCATGAAGGTTGCAGGAGCATTCGTTAGCCTGAAAGGCATGACCAACCATTCAAAAGGGCCCTCCTTGGCTTTGAAGGCAGTCTTCCACACATCGGTCGGTTCGATCGGTACCTGGTGATACCCGGACTTTAAGTCAATCTTGCTAAAATATTTCGCCCCTTTAAGCTGGTCTAGTAGGTCATCAATCAGTGGGATCGGGTACCTATTCTGAACAGTGATATTGCTCAGCGCTCGATAGTCAATACAGAGTCTCCAAGTCCCTTCCTTCTTCTGTACCAACACGATCGGGCTCCCATAGGGCGATGAACTTGGCCAGATGTGACCCTTCTGCAGCAGCTCCTGAATTTGCCTCTTGATTTCATCATTCTCCAGAACAAAATGGTGATAGATCAGTCCATTGGGAAGCGGTGCACCTTGGGTCAAATCGATGTGGTGCTTGACCTGACAGTGGAGAGGCACCCGGGTGGGTGAGGCCAATATGTCCCGATACTCCTCCACGACCTTGTCCATTTGTTGTTGTCATGCGAAGGGGCCCTATCTGGAGGTTGTGGCAACGATCTTCTTCTTTCCCTTAGGGTGGATCATCAAGAAAACAAACTTCATGGTTTTGGAAATGAGCTTACTGCATTATTTTACAGTAACCAAAGAGATAGCGGCATGGGGTGGTACCTTTGGTATTCTGTACAAATTATTTCCCAATGTAATAATAACATCGCGAGGCCAGGACTCATACACAACATGTCGCTTCCATAAGTATGGTTGACCTAATAATACATCACAAACATCAAGAGGATCAATATCACATAATACCTCATCGATGAAGGGCTTGATGCTGTAGGGAAGTCGGCACTGCTGGCTGACGCAGAGATCTCGTCCTTGGTGAAGCCACCCGATGGTGTACGGCTGCGGGTGTGCTGTGGTCAGAAAACCCAACTACTTCACGACCTATTCTGAAATCAAGTTCTTTTGGCTCTCACTGTTGACAATGAACTGTAGCGGGGAACCGTTTACCCACATCTGGGAGTGGAAAAGACGCTCCTCCTCCTTTGAATCTTCTGGTTATTCCTTTTGGATCTTCGTGGTGGCAACGCTGGCGTTGGGCTCTGCATCGATAATATTCTTCCCTATATCATTCCCCTTCTTGGGTTCTGATTCAGTGTCAGAGTATGCATCTGATTCAGAAGCCTTTATCTCGTCCACCAGTGACTACTTAGCCCGACACTCACTTGTGTTGTGGGTGGGGCTCTTATGAAACTCGCACCACTTTCCCGCTTCCTTCTTCGGCTTTGTAGTGTTGCTCTTTTCTTGCAGCTTTGGAAAGTTTTCTTGAGTCGCCATGCCTTGGCTGTGTCCTTGGTTTTGCGGTTTGGTGGCACCTTTCCCTTGCTTCTGATTCGCAGATCCAAAGTCTCACTTTTTTTGTTTGAATTTTTGCTCAATTTTGGCAGTGTACCGATATGTCGTACCAAGCTAGGAGATGTCGAGGAACCCCATTTCCTCCTGAATGTATCTGTGCAAACAACTGCGGTACTTCAGCACCAAATGTTTCTCTGAATCTTTGATACCCAACTTGGTGCGCAGGGTATGGAACAGATTCATCAGCTCATGCACATCTTGATCTCTTTGCTGCCGCAGCATAGTCCATTGGATGTACTTGTCCTCATAGCTCCCCACCGGATAATATTGTCCCTTTATGGAATCTCAAAAAGAATTCCAAGTGGGTAGGGCCGAGAACAGAGAGGGTTAGTTTTCTCAGGATTGGGAAACAAAAGAAGAGTGAAAAGTTAGAGCTTGTCCATACATATTTATGGGGACCAGCTCAGGTACAATCTCTTGGTGGCTCTCGTTATTATGTTACTTTTATTGATGACGCAACTAGAAAAACTTGGGTTTATTGCATTAAACATAAATCTGATGTGTTTGATTCTTTTAAAAAGTGGAAATCTTTGGCTAAGAATGGGACAGGAAAAAGGTTGAAATGTCTCAGATCTGATAAGGGAGGTGAGTACTACAGCAAGGAGTTTGACAGTTATTGTTCACACAATGGGATTCACAGAGAGAAGACAGTCCCTGGAACACCACAATAAAATGGCGTGTTAGAAAGGATGAACACAATGATCATGGAGCGTGCAAGGTGTATGAGATTGCATGCAGGGTCGCCCTTATAGTTTTGGGTTGATGCTATAAACACTGTTGTTTATTTAATAAATAGAGGGACTTCAAGCATGGTGGCATTCCATAGGAGGCATGGACAGGTAAACATGTAAAATACTCATTTCTGAGAACTTTTGGTTGTGAAGCATGTTTCCATATTGATAAAGATGATAGAACAAAGCTTGAGGCTAAATCCAAGAAATGTACCTTTATTGGATATGGGGTTTATGATTTTGGTTATCATTTGTGGGATTATGAAAAATGAAAAATCATTAGGAGTAGAGATGTAGTATTCAATGAAAAGGTCATGTACAAAGATCAGTTGCAGGGAAAGAAAGAGGAAAAGGAAAACATAGAGTACACGGTGCTTGATGAAATCAAAGAAAATGAAGTTCCAAAGGCACCAGAAAATCAAGAGTAGCAGCAGGTACCTGAAACTCTTGCAACTGTAAGAAAGTCTACCAGGTTAAGTAGACCCCCTGAACAATTCTCTCCTTCACTGTATTATTTATTGATGACTAATTCTAGTGAACTAGAATGTTATGAAGAAGCAATGTAGGTAGAAACTAGAAAGAAGTGGGAGCAAGGCATGGATGAGGAGATGGACTCATTGGTAAGAAACCAGACTTCAGATCTGGTTAAGTTGCTTGCAGAAAAAAGGGCATTGCAGAATAAATGGGTTTACATGTTGAAGGAAGAATATGGAGGCAAGAAGCGGTACAAGGCTAGACTTGTTGTAAAGTGGTTTGCACAAAAGAAAGGTATAGACTTTGATGAAATATTTTCTCATCTTGTTAAAATGACTTCAATTAGAACTATTTTAAGTCTAGTGGTAGTAGAAGATTTGCATCTTGAACAATTAGATGTAAAAACAGCCTTTCTCCACGGGGATTTGGAGGAAGATATTTATATGCAGCAGCCACAGGGGTATGAGGTCAAAGGTAAGGAGAATTTGGTTTGCAGGTTGAAGAAGAGCTTGTAAGGCTTGAAGCAATCTCCAAGGCAGTGGAAATTAAAATTTTATAAGTTTATGACAGAACAAGGTTATGATAGATGTCATTCTGACCACTGTGTTTATTTCAAGAGGCTAGATAGCAAAAGATATATTATCTTGTTATTGTATGTGGATGACATGCTTGTTGCAGGGTCTAACATGTAGGATATAAATGTGCTCAAAAGAAAACTAGCTAATTCATTTGTGATGAAGGATTTGGGTGCTGCAAAGAAAATCCTTGGTATGAAAATAACAAGAGACAGGAAAAATCACAAATTGATGCTGTCTCAAGGTGAGTACATAGGAAAGGTGTTGCAGAGGTTTAGAATGTAGAATGCAAAACCAGTTAGTACACCATTAACCAACCATTTCAAACTAAGTAAGGAGATGTGTCCAAAGACACAGGAAGAACTAGATTACATGTCCAGGATTCCCTTTTCATCAGCAGTTGGAAGCTTGATGTATGCCATGGTGTGCACAAGACTAGATATTGCACATGTAGTGGGAGTTGTGAGCAAGTATATGAATACTCTAGGTAAAGAGCATTGGAAATCAGTACAGTGGATTCTCAGGTATTTGAGAGGTACCACTTCACATGCATTATGTTTTGGAGGTTCAGACATTGTTCTACAGGGATATGTTGATGCAGATATGGTTGGTGATAAAGACAGCAGGAGGAGCACCACAAGGTATGTGTTTATTATGGGTGGAACAATAGTAAGTTGGATCTCAAAACTATAACAGGTTGTTGCACTTTCAACAACGGAAGCATAGTATGTTGCTTCTATAGAGGCTAGTAAGGAGATGATTTAGTTGCAGAGGTTCATGGAAGAATTGGGTAAGAAGCAGGAGAATAGTAGGTTGTACAGTGAACTCAGCCTTTCATTCAAAGACTAAAAATATACAACTCAAGTACCACTTCATAAGATATGTTCTAGATGAAGAACTATTAAAACTAGAAAAGATACATACTAGCAAGAATCCTGCAGACATCTTGACAAAGGGAGTGACCGGAGAGAAACTGAGATCCTGCTTAGTTTCTGTTTGCCTTCAAGAATGAAGGTGAAAATAAGAAATTCGCCAAGTCTAAGGTCCATAGCATAGTCCAGCAAGTGCAGTAGTGTTGGAGTTGCTGTGATCAGTCTCCAAGTGGGAGATTGTTGGTTGTGAAGCCTAATCTTCCAGATCCAGATATATTATTAAGTTGTGTTTGTACCCCAGGTTTAGTGTATACTCATTACCCCTACCTTGGGGTTTGGGGGTGGAGGCCCCGAGAATTTTTTTTGGGATGTGTGTTGGCCAACAGTTTTGTGGACCCATGGTGTTGGGTTAACCATAGTATTTTCCCATGGTATTTCCCCTATAAAATAAATCATTGTAACACGACTGTGTATGGTATTATTTTTTATTGTAAACAATCTCTGTGACTGTGTGGGAGAGACTGTGAGAGCATGAAGAGGAAGTGCAGCGGTTTTGCTGCAGGTTGTATCCCTTCATCTTTCTAGACTGTAATAAAAGGACTGGAAATTTCTTTATGGATGTAGCCCATCGTTTGGGTGAACCACGTTATATCTGTGTCTCTCTGTAATGTGTTTGATGTGTTTTGCATATTTTTTAATGATTTAATTGTATATATGTTATTGCTCTGTGGTCCTATTTTTCTAACATGTAGGACTCTGCTGTGTAAATAATGTTGAAGTGGCGACTAGCTTCAGATTTGATCTCTTCAAACTCACAAATAACTTTATCCTAGACGTGTATCTCCTACACCGATTTATAATTCTTTCTTGATTCTTCCTGTTTATGGAAGAACCCCAAGTTACGATCTCTAGCTTGGGGCCAGAGACACCTGAATTTCAGCCTCCCAAGCGCAGCCTCCTGCCTACAAGCGTCGAAGAGATCTTGCTGTAATTTAACTTCCTTATTTTGGTCCTCCTCAGATATGATTATAGATTCCATGGCGATCTGGTGGGCCTCAAGCATCGGCATGACTTTCTCTTTTTTAAGGCTTGTATTTTCAAGAGTTTTTGCCCATTTCTTGAGCTCCCTCTTAGTTCTATGCAAATTTTGTTCCCAGATGTACAATGGAGAGCTCGTGACTGGAGAAGTCTAAGCTTCAACAACAGTCTTCCTGAACTCACTATGAGAGATCCACATAGGACTGAAATGAAAAGGAATAGGGCCAAGGTTCTAGTCTTTCCTCATCTCGAGCAAGATAGGCCCTATGATTTGATCCTCCAAACTCCAGGATTTTGGAAGAGGAGTTCAATCCTAGAAGAAGAAAGGAGTCTTGGACCAGAAAATGATCCATCTTGGTGGCAATGTGCCCTGGCCCCAATCTTTTGTTGTTCCAAGTGTATTTCCCTTTGGCTGGAATGATGTCTGATAGACCCCAATCCAAAATTATATCATCAACTTGCTCCCTAATAGGATCTCTAAACATCGAACCTCCTCTATTTTCATCTTGATTTAAGATGATATTTAGGTCTCCAGCTATGATGACATTTCCCATTAGATTGCTTATTTAATCATGAATTAGGTTCCAACAAAATTTTATTTTCAGCATAAGTAGCCGGTGCATAACTGTTGAAGAGTCTTACCTGGGTATTAGATTTTTTCTGCAGTAGTGTAGTAAGAATCCAATGTTGAATTTACTTGGTTTCAACGAGGTCATATTTCTGTCCATCCCAAAATGTACCTATTCCTTTGGAGGAAACCCTTGAGCTGACTGTTGTTCTTCGTCCTTTATTCCAAAAATTTGCACTTACCTGGAGAAAAGTGCCTTTCCCCATCTTAGTCTCCTGGATCAGCAAGATGTCTGGTTGGGCTAGTCTTATCAGATAGTTCATAGTTTCTTCCTTTCCTTTGTGTTAAGTCAGTAATTTGTTTCTTCAAATTTTGTTTGATTTGCATTTTATTTCAAGTTATTCATTTGCTTTAATTTGATTTTTGCCTCTTTTAGGAAATTTTTAGTTTTTATATGAAATTTTGAGCTTGCTTTTGAAATTTTCAAGTTTTAAACTTTATGTTTTTATTTTGTTAAAGGGTTTTTAAAAGTCATTATATCAAATAATGGACTCATACATCATACTCTGAGCATAATCATGCATAGTCAGTACTCAAACAGCTTTTAAACTCCATGCAAAATGACAAAAAGCTGTAAAAAAGCACCAAAATAGTGTTAAAATTATTCTTGTAGCACTGGAGCCCAAAATTAACAAAGGTGCGCTACGAGAAAATCGTTTTTTGCTAGAATGGTCATTTTTCAGTCCGATTTTTTGGGGATTTCGCTGGGGAAATGTTAAATAAATAATTGGTCATGTTTGATATGTGTTTTGCCAAGTTTTTTTTCATGTAAACAGGCGTCAGTCTCATGTGAGGGAGATTCTGGCAACTGTCTGGCAACTGTATGCCGATTTATGGCAAAATCGTGACAGACCGTGGAATGGGGCGTCATTTCCGGCAGAAAATTCTCAAACTGAAGGTTACAAAGTTGTTGAACACTGAGGTGGAGACACATTGCCTAAAAATCTGGAATTTGCTGTTGCAGAGGAATTTAGATTTTCGCCAGTGTGACAGTTGGGATTAATCTGAAGAACCACATAATTCTTTATGACCCTGTAGATCAGTGATTGTACCCATATTTGGAATGGTATGCATGATATAGTTTTTATAAAAATGGATAATGTTGCCGGTTCAACAACTCAGAGAAATGTTGATCAGACTCAGATAAAAATGGGATTGCAAGATTATGACAGAGATGATGAAACTGAAGAACATATCCTTATTAGCTCCTAAGATGCTGATAGAAAGGATCATGAATTCAAGTCTACAATGAATGGACCATTGGTGGACGTCTTGAACAAGTGGACATTTAGAAGAGTAAAAAATTGAATATTCAAAAGCATACACATTGTCACTATGCAAGAGCAATATGCTACAAGCACTTCGATGGAGGCTGACGTTCAGGGAATGCCTGAATTTGTATCAGATAAAATCAGTAATGAAATGACACAACAGCATGCTGTTGACACTTTGCTGAAAGTAGATGTTTAGGGAACAACCATGCAAGGTACTTATGGATCTTTCTGGACCAAAGCTGAGGACTGGTCCTTTCAAGCCTGGTCCAAATGTTAAGAAGATCAAACCATTGAAAGATGCCAGAGGAGTTGTCATTTCTCCAGCATTAGTTTGAATAGCTAGTCCAGATGTTCAACAATCCAAAGGGGAGGCTTGTCAACAAAGCGATAACAAGGGAACAAGTTCTCATGTGGATGGAGATAAGAGAACAGGTGCTAGAAGTCATCTACTTTGTACAAGCAATATCGAGGCTCTGCATTGTTCTATTTGTATGGAGGAGTGGACAACTGCAGGGGATCATCGTATATGCTCCCTTGCCCGTGGACACATGTTTGGCATGTCCTGTATTAGAGAGTGGCTTCAGCAACATGAAAAAAATATTGGCAAGTGTCCACAATGCAATGACAAAGCTGAGCTGAGTGACATCAGAATCCTTTATGAGCCAGTTGTAGTTGTCACTGGTCTAGAAAAGTGATAGATCAATTTTCTTTGTTAAGACACCCATATTTTTCTATCATCAATTCAGCTTCATTTGGCATACTCCAATCAGTTGGAAATTCAATTATCATGACTAGAAACATAGAAAATAGTTTCCTAGTGGTATTAGCAGCCCTTAAACAGGTAAACGCTAGAGAAGTTTGACCAACTGTCATGATTAGCAAGGAATAATTACAAAGATTGCAGAAGTCAGTTGAAGAGAATCTACTTTGAAGTAATTAGAAGGCCACTCCCTTCATGGGTTATGTGAATTTGGCAAAGAGTAATGGTCAAACTCTGAAGATGATACGCAAAGAAAACTTGCAAAAAGAGCTTGCTGCAGGATTTTTTAATGATGTACCTGAACCTTATTGTATTCTGAATTTTGTATTCAGCAACATAATTTTTGTTTATCAATGCTGTTGTGAATCAGAAGTTATAGTTTGGAGTTAAAATTGTTGATTGCTCCTCCAGAAGTGAATCCTCCAACCCATAGATCTCAAGTTGCTGTGGTGCCTGTGGATGACAGTCTGTGGATCATCTTATAACAATTCCTTTTCTAGCCAATCATTTTTACGGTCCCATGGAAATGGCCAATATACAGGCCCAACAAAGAAGTATCACAGTTTGCCTGATATATCTGGTTATGGCACAGTAAAGTGGGATCCTCCTACAGGCCAAGAACAAGATCAGTTGAATCCTTTGGTTCAAAGGGCAACAGGGGAATTGGATACAAGATATGGGAGCCTGGGAAGTTCATCCTTTAAAACAGCTTTTAGGAACTTGCTGGTTTCTCAAATGGGGACATATAATGATGACTCTAATAGCCAGGTTGATCAAGTTCCACTGTCTTTTGATGAGCTCTCTCCTTCTCAGCTTCACAGAGATGGTTTTTCACTTTAGTCAACTTCAAAAGTAGAAAAGAACTCTCTTTGGTCAAAACAACCCTTTGAGCAATTGTTTAGTATGTCTGGAATTGGAAATGGAAGAGGTCATGTTTCTGAAAGGAATAGAAGGTCCAAGAACCAGCTCTGCCAGCAGTAGTAGTTCTTGCAATAATCAGGCACATGATGATGAAATTACTAGAAGTGATCAAATACTGGTAGGGCAGAGCAATGCTAGAAGAAATTTCAAATGAAAAGAGGACATTGAAATGCAAAAATTACTGAGAATTCTGCTCAGTTTTTCCTGTTTTGGGTCATTGAAGTAAAATGCCGACCACGAGCTAAGGGAGAGGAATTTTTGAAAAAAAAAAGAGGTTTTTGTTCATAATATACCCATATACAAAAACCTCTCTCAGTTTTTCAACAGATGTCAAGGTTTGAAATATTCAATTTAATCTTTGCAGCCTATTTTTCAAGGATTTTAAATATTTAATATTTTCCTGTTTTAGTGTTCATTTTGCGGGGCAGATTCTGATTGATTGGAGATGAATTTTTAAAAACCAAGAGAGGTTTTTGTCCATCACAGACCCATTTACAAAAAATATCTCAATTTTTACACAGGTATCACGAATTGAGAGATATGGAAGCTTCTTTGACACCTATTTTCCAGAAATTCGCCATATTTGCCAGGAATCCGATTTGCTATTTTTAGTCAATTAGTTGAATTAGTTAGTTAATGTAACTGCTGGGTAGTTTCAATTTTGACCTGATGAAGGGGATATAGAACTACTTCTTTGTAAATATAAAAGAGGGACAAAGGGATAGAAGAGAGGTTCTGATTTTTGGGAGCTACAGGAGGTCTTCAGACTGTTTTTGTCTTCAGACTTGTTCAGAGCTAAGTACTATGACTCTTGTATGCATTTCCTGATGAAATTATGAGATATATATGAATTTTACCCTTCATTTTTCTTTGTTGGCTTCATTTTTCATCTTGTTTAGTTGCTTAATAGATATATTCATTGATGGTTTATGTGTATTTGCTAGTGATGCTTGTCTTTTATGAATGAACCTCAACATTGTGTTTCTGTTGGATCTTGTTGGATATATCATGCATCTTTATCTTCTTTTGTTTATGATTTAGTTATTATTTTGCTCATGAATGTATTCCCTGATTGTTTCCAAAGTTTTCAACCACTAAAACCATTTCAAAAAACCTAAACCTGGTTTATTTTACTGAGTTTTATTTGAGATTGTGTTGGCTTGTTTCTTTGGCCTTAGAAACAATTTCTGGCACAAACACTTTGTTTCCCAGGCCTTTGCAGTTCCAGTAAAGGACCTTCATTACTTACTTTTAGTGGATGTGGGCATCCCCTTCTATTGTTTCCCTTGCTGCCTAGTATTTCTGGTGTTTCAGAGAAGTTTTTCCATAGTTAACTAGGAGCCTTGCAATTTATCCTTGTAAGTGGCTTGCTCGTGCACCTCCTTGGTGGATCTTCTTCATCTATCCTTTTTCATGCTTAGGGAAACCCTATCAATTTCCCCTTCCTCTTCTTCCTCTTCCTCATAATTAGATTCCTCCTCTGACCTTTCCTAATTTGCCCCTTCTTTTATTGCCTTTGCTCCTAAATCTGAGTGGGCCAGATAGGCATTGTCTTTCTCACAAAGATCTAGTAAGATAGCTTCTGTTTCAGGCTCCTTCTCCTCCCCATTGCTAGGTTTCTCCTTAGTATTGCTAGTCCCACTCCTCTTCTCATTATCCTTACCTTACGGTGAGGCTTTTCTATGAGCATTTTTCCTCCCTTCTTTCCTTTTCATTTCTCCAATTTTTGCTTTAGATTTTCTCTTCCTTGCTGGTTTCCATCCATCCTCTTTTTCATGTTGATCTTCTTGCTTTTGCAGATAGTTATGGAAGAAATGTCTGTATTCATGGCACCATCTACATTTGAATGGGAGTTACTCGTAGTCTAGTTTTTGAAAGTGGTACCAATTCCCAACTGTGAGCCTGATTGCCTCCGGTAATTCGGCTTCTAGATCCACCTCAATATAGATGCAGGCACAAGCATATTTATATTTTGGGCTTGCCATATCAATATACCTTCTCACTGTATTCCCGATTGCTTTGAGCGAATTTGGATTCCAGCAATGCATTGGGAAGTTTGGGAGCCTAACCCAGACTGGGACAGCCTTAGGTATGTCCTCCTCGGGATCGAAGTTCGATGTCCAATTATTTAGGTAGAGGCCTTGTGGTCCCATGAAATAGGGCCTGTTTCAAAAGAATAGTTCCTTGTCCTTCTTAGCTTTGAAGTCGAATAAGAAGTAACCTCTCTCGATAAAGTAAGAAGCTACATTTTTCGAGATCAAGGGTCTCCAATTCCTCTGGACCCAGTTCTCTGTGGTTTTTGGAGATGGCCAACGTCCAGTGATTTTCCCAATCAACGCCCGCTCTTCCAGTAAGAGAGCCACCCAGATTGTGTCCTCCGGTGGCAGAGCTACAACCGAAACATCCTCGATCCATTTAACGAACTTTGGAGGGGATCCCTTAGAGGTATTTTAGCTTTGTTTGACGACAAGCTTTTCAAATACTTACAAGAAAGGGGCATTGGGCGGCCCGCCCTCCTTAGTCCCCATTGGCCAACGATCTCCTTTCACTAGATCTAGCTCTCACAACACTCCAGAAGCCGATTCACATCCTACATGCAGATTGCAGATCGAAGCAAGCACATCGATCTCCTCCCGATAGAGGATGCAATCTCACGATCCAGGCCCACACACATGCGTGCAAAGTAGAGGAATTGGATCGGGGTCAAACGCCTTCGCTAGATCCTGAACTATTGCAATCTCGAATATGCAGAGAGTTCAAACACCAAACCCAAGCCTGATCGATGCTACATGTAGAGTGTCGTTGATTGCAAAGCGTGTTTTCAACTCCTAAAATTTAAGAGTTTTAAAGGAAACTAAGTACTTTAAAATCTAAGAGTTTCAAAAGAAACTAAGTATGGACTATACAATGGACTAAATTTTAGGAAATTTCATTTCCAAATCAGAATTGGATAAATCAAAATAATTAATTTATCATATCATAAAAACAATTTTAAAATGTGAGAGGACCTAGTTTATTCCATTACCTGGATTATATAGCTAATAAGCAATTAGGACCAACTCCCTTAATACATTCTTATTAAGAAAACACATACAACAATACTTTTCACTAGGTTGCTTCTCTTAGGTTTCTCGAGTAAAGAAGGAATAGTAGCAAGAGATTGAATTATTACAACTTTCTTGGTGTTGTTTTACTTGATCAAGTATTGTTGTTTGCGAGAACTGGATCTCATGTCTTTTATTTTCTATAATAATTGGAAGGTGTGTTTCAAGTTTATAAGTCTAAGAAGAACTATACACTTTTATGCTCTTCAACAATGATCCAAGGAAATGCTGACTATTTGCATGGAACCATCTGAGAAGCTTTCCAATGAGACCCTTTCTCCAATAAGCAACATTGTGCAACATTCAAGCAAAAAAGAACCATAGTCAATATACGTTTGAGAATAACTATATACTTTCATGCTCTTTAGCAATGATCCAAGGCGTTGACTATCTGCATGGAACCATCTAAGAGTAAGAAACCTGCCAATGAGACCCATTCTCCAATAACCAACACTGTGCAACATTCTTGATATTAGAAAACAAAAACTAAAGGCAGAGAGTTGTTTCTATGCATCTCCTCTTGTTTTATATATATTGAGTTGACAATCAAAGTAAAGACCAAGCAATATAATGTTTATACATATTAGGAAATAAATAATAGTTTTTGTACTTTATAAAACCAACATAGATCCATTTTAAACCCGGATCTATCAAGCATCGAGTGGGATCCAATTTCTTGATGTGTATTTTTTTATATCTTAAACTCAAGAAATTTGATCCCTTTCTTGCTTTATAGATCCGAGTTTAAGTTTTAATTTTTTATTTTATAGACTTCACGAATTTTTTTAATTCCTTTTTATATATAATTTTTATTTTATGACCGAACATAGATCTTTTTAATTACCTTTTTTTTTGGTAACGTTAAGTTACGTTACAACATCTTCCCCATACTAGGCTATAGAGCACCTCCCTCCTCTTGATGCAATACAGTGATTTCCCTTTAATTGTAATGAATGAAATTGAAATAATAATTTAGAGAAATAATTAAATTCATTTCAAATAAGAAAATACAAATGATTTGAATGAAAACAAGAGCTTAAGAAAAATATAATATTTGGATCAATGTTTTATATATATATATCATTGTCTCACCTCCAACCTTGATGTATAATCTTTAAAGATGCAGGATGAAAACTTAAAATTGAGCTTGTAATCAAATTATTCGGATCCACTATGATTCCCAAAAATTCATTGATGTATCAGAAGAACAATATTCAACAAGACTATTGATAAGTCAAGACAATTCAATTATTTAAAACTGAGACATACAATCAACTTGGTAAAGGTCAAACGAAAGTGTGCAAGTGTCGTTCAACCACCAAAAGGAAAAAGAATCAATGATAGAATGATAATTTGATGGAGAAAAAAAATCAATAAAATGAAATAGTGGAATGAAATAATTATGAATTTTCACTAATTGTTTCAATACAATAATCATGAAGTATTAGATTCATCATCGCATGAAAGAGCAAGCAAAAGTGCCAACCATGAAGAACACAAAACCAAATACTCAAGAAAGCATAAGACGACCAGATCATCTTTCATGAAAGAAATGAGAAGCGAAGAAAATAAAAGACCCAAAAGGAGACCATCAAACAATTGACTAAATCAAGCAAGATAACATAAAAGTACCAGAAAGCAATATATTTACCAAATTTACATGGGGGGGGGCCTTTATTTTTCAAAATCAAGGGGAAGTTGTTGGGCAAGAAACAAAAGCCCTAGATCCACATCCAGATCAAATGTTTGGTGGAAATCACAAGTCTCTATAGTGGGGAAGGGAAAGGAGATTATTCATTACTCCCACACAATCACTAGCATACCAAAAAGATAAAAAAGGGGGCACATCCTTGGATCCTCATTCGAAAAGTGGTTTTTTATTTTAATTTTCAAAAGTAGATTTGGGTGATGTGACAGGGGGTCATTGTCGTGATCAATGGCCTCTCCTTTCCATTAATGGAGTAAAATCATTGAACTCTCCTCGAAGGATGAGAGGAAGTTGTCAATCCCATGGATCACAATAAATAATAGGCCTAGATGAAACTCACCCTACGAAGGTAGACCAAACTTTGAAACTTACAATGAAGGATTTTTGTGGTAATCAGTTAGTGAATCACTTGGAGTCTAAGCTGGAAATTCTTGAGGGAAATAAATCAAAGGAGATTAAACCTAGAGAAAGGAGACGATGAGGAGTTAAGCAAAAAGAAGAGTGATTGACACTGATGGTTGGAGGGGGATTTATGTTTGAAATAAGATTTGGTGGAAATTTTCCATGAGAAATATATATTAGAAGCAAAATTTAAGCATTGGGTGGAACAAAATTGGGTTTCAGCAATAACGTATGTCCCATATTTCTATATCCTTACTAAAGGATGGATAACCTTTGTTTTTAGTCAAATTGAGGCATTGGTTTTGAAGCAATACATATCCAGTATTAAAAGAGTGGGAATTGATCCTTGACCCTAATAAGGATTCGGTGACTACTCTGGAAGTATGGGTAAAGCTACCCAATTTTCATAGCAAGATATGGCATAGAAAACATTATGATGGATATATGAAATGTTTTGGGTAAGTTCATTATGAGTCAAAGTAAACATCGCTTAGGAAATGCGACATCGACACTAATGCCATGGTATAAATGTCTCTAAGCATCCTTTAAGCGATGCTATTTGATGTCACTTAAGCAAGGACTTGGGATGTCGCTTAAGAAATTCCCTGGGATATCACTTAAGTGACATCCTATAATGACACATCACTTAAGTGAAGTCAACTGGTGACGTTCGTGAGTGTCACTTAAGAGATACCCAGTGATGTCGCTTAAGCGACGCCATATAGAGCTATGTTTCTTAAGTGACGTTACATTGTCTTCTTTGAAAAAAAAACTGCCCAAAAGGTGTTTATATGATGTTAAAAAAATATTTTTACTTTTAAACCTTGGTTCAAACGTTGAATTTGGATGCCAAATGTAGTAGTGGCTAACTTTAAACTTTGGCAAATTTTGATTGGAATATACATTTTGGGTGATTGTGATAAAGATTAAATAAAGAATAATTATATTAAACATCATTGGGATCAAATAGAAAAGGTGTATAAAAAGGTGGTACACTCAATAAACCTCCTGAAAGTTCAACCATGACTTATGAAGAAGATGATTAATTGAGACACTATGTGTCCAAATTGAAGGGAAATTTTTAGGAATTGAGTAATAGTGAAGCGACATGTTATCAATTTCTAAACCAAAAAAGTGATTTAGAAAAGAAGTTTAAAAATAATATCGAAAATATAGTGAGTAAAGAGGATCTCAAGGGGATAGCTAGGAAAGGGGATCTCAAGGGGATGGCTAATAAAACATATCTTAAGGGTATGGCTAGCAAATATGATATTCAAGAGGTGAAGGAACTATTGAATGAGATAATACATTATCTTCTTGATCATTCATTCACTCAAGAAGAGGACAAAGGAGAAAACATGGACTTATCCCAATCACATATTGAAAAAAAATGATTTTTTTTTATAGAATAAGAGGTTTGAGTCCCCGACATTTGATGATCACTACATCATCATGGGTTCAAATCTGGTCTAAGAAACTACTTCATTCACAAGATTGGAATGAGAAAGTTTGATGGAAATTATCCAATAACATGGATATTCCAAATGGAGCAATTCTTTGATCTACACCAAGTGCCAACTTTGTAAAAGGTAAATATTACATCATTGTATTGAGAGCCTCATCAATTCATTTGGTACCAATGGATTTGTTACCATAAAAATGAATATATTGTCTCTTGGTCTATATTTACGGATGAATTTATTTCACATTATGGGGATATTAAGAGCAACACATTCTTAACTCAGTTGATAAATCTCAAGCAAAAATACGGCCCAGTTACCAAGCATATCAAGCAATTTCAGAAGTTAAGTCTTAGAGTGAAGATTATTCTAGAATATAGTTTGTTGGATCTCCTTATGGGAAATTTAAAGTATAATTTTCAACATGAGGTATGCATCTTTGAACCAAAATAATTGGAGAATGCTTTTAGTTTGTCAAGGAAAATAGAAAGTAAAAATATGGTGCTAGAGGGAGGGCCTGAAAACAAAAATATGGCTACTAGAAGAACTACCACAACCACCTATAAAAAGGGAAATGTTTATCCTCCAAACTCCACTCAACCCAAGTCTACAAATTTGACACCTCAAAAAGAAAAGGAAAATAAGAGCTAAGGGTTTATGTTTCAATTGTGACAAGTATAGTAAGGGGCATAAGTGTAGTGAGAATAAATTATTCTTCATTAACTGTGAAGAGGGAGATGACCCAAATATGAGACAACCTCAAGAGGAAGATATACAAGATAATAATCTTACCATATCCTATCATGCATTGGTCGACATTATCATTCCTCAAACTCTCAGCATAGAAGGATGTATCAAAAAGATAAATATAACAATGTTGAATGATTTTGCTAGTACCCATAACTTCATTGATTGCAAATTAGCTAGAATTCTCAACTGCTTTATATACCCCACACCATATTATCAAGTAATGATTGCAGATGGAGGAACCATAAATTTTTCAGGAAATTTATATAGTATTAAGCTTACTATGGGTGAGTATTCATTGGATAGCCCATTGATTGCAATCCAATGGTGTTGATGTCGTATTAGGGGTCCACTGGCTATAATCATTGGGAACAATGGATCTTAATTTCTAGGAACTATTCATGAGATTCTCTTCAGAAGGAAAATAATTGAAGTTAGAGGTATTCCAGGGAAACCCTCTAAAGTTTTGATCAACTCTAACAACATGAAAAAATTGTTCAAAAAGGGACAACATGGAGTAATTGTAAAATTGTGCTTACCAGATGTTCAAGCATCTATACCCTCTATTCCAATAGATCTCTAACAAGTTATTGAAAGTCATTCCAAGGTATTAGGTGAGATTCCTAAATATATTAAACCTATTTAGGAACATGAACATACTATTCACTTGCAACTAGTAAATGCACCACCTAACATTAAACCCTACACGTACCCATATGCACAAAAAAGTGTGAGATTGAAAAATTGGTTCAAGAAATTTTAGATGCATGCATGATTAAACCTATAAAATTCCTTACTTTGCACCACTGGTGATGGTTCAAAAAAATTAAGGTTCATGGTGTATGTGTCCATATTATAGAGAGCTCAATAAGATGACCATTAAAGATAAGTTTCCAATTCCAGACAATTATTAATTATTAGATGAATTACAAGGTGCAAAATTCTATACCAAATTGGATCTTTGTTTTAGATATCATCAAATCATAATGAGGAAATAATGCATTCCAAAAATAGATTTTAGAACACATCGAGGTCATTATGAATTTTTTTATGTCACTTGACCTTACCAATGCACCTTCCACGTTTCAAATCTTAATGAATTCAATATTTAAAGCATTCCTCAAAAAAATTGTGTTAGTATTTTTTGACGATATACTTATATATAGAAAGTCTTAGGAAGAGCATGTACAGCATGTTGACAAGGTATTAAATCTACTGAAGGAGAACCAACTAGATTCCAATCCTTCTAACTGTGCCTTTCAGGTTCAGGAAGTGGAATATTTGGGTCATATTGTATCTCACAAAGGTGTCAAAGTGGATCCTAAAAAAAATAATGCTATTGTGGAATGTCCAACTCTGAAGACATTGAAGAATCTTAGAGGATTCTTAGGAATTATATGATACTACCACAACTTTGTCAAGAATTATGGTCAATTAGTAGCACCTTTGACAAGGTTATTAAAAACTAGGCATTCTCTTGGGCTCAAGAAACAACAAAGCTTTTGAAAAACTTTAAGTGGAAGTGTGTACAACTCCTATATTGGCCACCCCTGTCTTCACAAAAAACTTTATTGTGGAATGTGATGTCTTGGGGAATGTAATTGGTACAATTTTAAAGAAAGAAGTAAGGCCCCTTGACTTTGAAATTTGCCAACTTAAATGAAAAAAGAATCAAACTAATTTATGAAAAGGAAATGTTTCCCATACTGCATTCAATTAAGAACTAATGATGCCCTTACCTAATAAGAGGACTCCTCAATGTAAGAAAAAATCATGAAAGCCTTAAGTACTTACTAGAACAATGTTTATCATCAAAATAGCAACAAAAGTGGGTTACAAAGATGTTAGGGTATGACTTCGAAATTATATACAAAAAGGAAAACATAATGTTATGGGCAGGTGGTTGGTGCTCTTTCAAGTAAAGAAGATGATACTGAGGGATTTCTTGTTTTCATTATGCATTCAAATTGGGTAGAATAAGCAAGGATATAATGGAAACAAGATCAAAATGCATGCAATATTATTGAACAACTACAAGAGGATGCCAATTCACTAGATAAATTTGCATGGAAGGATTATTCGCTATGGTACCAAGATCACCTATGTTTATGTAACTATCTCAACTCAAACAGAAGATCCTTTTGGAATTGAACCCTTCTCCTATAGGAGGACATTTAGGGTTCTTGAAAACATACCATGGGATTAATAAGGATTTCTTCTGGGAAGGTCTTAAAACTGATGTGCAAAATTTTGTGGCAGAATGTTTGGTTTGCAAACAAAACAAAGGAGAAACAACAAAGACACCAAGTTTTTCAACCATTAGCCATACCAAGTCAACATTTGGAAGAAGTATCAATGGACTTTATCAAATTTCTACCAAAGTAAAAAAGGAAATAATATCATCATGGCAGTGGTAGATCAAGTCACAAAGTATGTCCATTTCTGCTCTCTTTCTAGTCATCCTTTTAAAGCAAGTACAATGGCTATGACATTTATAGAAATAGTTCATAAGCTACATGGAAACCCCAAGATTATTGTAAGTGATAGAGATCCAATTTTCACTGCTATTTTTCAGAAGAAATTATTTTATTGCTTGGGCACTCAGTTGGCTCACAAGTCCTCTTACCATCCTTAATCTTATGAGAAAACTGAGATTGTGAATAAACGCTTAGAAGGATTCTTTGATGCTTTGGTGATAATAAAAAAACGTAATGAGTCAAATGGTTTCCCTTAGCAGAATAGTGGTACAACACATCTTTCCATACTTCATAAAAAATGTCACCATTTATGACACCTTATGGGTATCATCCTCCTTCCATCACATCATTCTTGAAAGATAAATATAAGGTTCAAGAAATGGAGTATCACATAGAGGACCAACAAGAATTTCTCCAATTATGGAAGGATAACTTGGTTATAGAAAAAAATAGGATGAAACAAAAAGTAGATCAACATCCTAGAGAAAGGGAATTTGAAGTAGGAGATTGGGTAATTTTGAGGCTACAACCATATAAATAGATTCCATTAAAGCAACAAAATAAGGATAACGAATTAGTGCCAAAGTACTATGGCCCCTATAAGGTATTGTAAAGAACTGGAAGCATGGCTTATAAATTGGAGTTATTTCCAACTTCACGTGTACATCCCGTATACCATGTGTCTTGCCTAAAAAAGGTAATTGGTGACAAGATTATATTCCATATTATTTTCCGAATGATTGACAAAGAAGTAAAATTAATACTAGAACCTGAAACAATCATTGTGAAAATAATCAAGAAACTAAAAAATCGAGTAATTACTGAGTGTCTTGTCAAGTGGAAGAACTTGCCAATAGAAGAGGCAACATGGGAAGACGATTTCTTCATGTAGAAACATCCATAGATAATCAAGTGTCGATGAAAACACTTAAAGAACTTTTATATAAAATGAGAAATTAGTTGTTACATTTATCTAGACATAGACTGCTCCCAAAAGACCACTTCCATGCCTCCTTGTGCATCCTTTTCCAGTCTATTTTTTTCATTATAATTTCCTATTCTATGAGTATTGTAACTCCTTAAAAACTTCCCAAGTAGGAAAATACAAAAGCAGAACATTCCATAAATGTATAAGAGAGGTACACTATAAAGGGATCCAGTTTCTCTCGCACGTCTGTTGATCGCGTACTAAGTCGTCACAATCTAGTCCCACTCCCTTATTAGCCATAATGTCTGCTTGTTTATTATTAGCCATAAGTCATATTTTGATCGCGTACTAAGTCTGTTGATCGCGTACTAAGTCGTCACAATCTAGTCCCACTCCCTTATTAGCCATAATGTCTGCTTGTTTATTATTTTCTCAAAACGTGAAGGAAGTTGATAAATTTGTAATCATTTACAATACATTTTAGGAGTTGATGAGTCTTGGTAAATTGATTCTTTCGATTCCTCTCATCAATTTCCGTGCTTCCCCAATGACCATACTCGAATCACCAAATACCACCAATTCCTCAATGCCATCTTTCCTTACCAACTCCAGGCCTTTAATTAATTCTAACCATTTTGCCCCATTATTAGTCTTCCTGTCGATTCCCCAAGCGTACTCTTTCATCTTGATTCCTTAGAATTGAAGTAGACTCCTCCCATGCCTACCATCCTAGGGTTTCCTTTCGAGGCTCCCTCAAATAACAAAGAACTACAGCCAAGTTTCTTCCACCAGCTTTTGAAATCTTTAAAGCTCATTCTTATCTGTCAATATTGAAATATTGGTCTTTTTGGGTTGAATCCATGGTAGATGGGGAGGGAGGACTAGAAAATCATAGGCCCAAACTCTTCCTCCTGCTGTCAATGGTTCATTGTCGATGCTATGCATTCCCCTCATGGATAAAACTTCCACCGGAAGTGTCTTTGCAGCTGCTACAAGATTTCCTAGACTATTTGTTTTCCTCAAAGATCTCTTTATTTCTTGTTGTCCATATCTTCCAGGAGATATATCTTGGAGGAGCTTCCCAAGCCCTCAGAAAATCCGGTTTGTTGGAAAGTGATATGTGATAGTAGTCCTTCCAACAAGAAAAAAAGATCATTCCAGTTTGTTGGAAAAGTCAAATCGAAGTACAGATCTTTGTATGCTTGGTGTCATATCTCTCTGGAGAATTTACATTCTAAAAAAAGATGTTCAAGAGATTCGTCTGATTCTTTGCAGAGAATACATCTCAAAGGACCTTCCATACCTCTTTTTTGTATGTTCTATGTTGTTAACATTTTGTTGTGAGCTAGTATCCAAAAGAGCACATTAATTTTAGGGATGTTGTCTTTATTCCAGATATTTTTCCACTTCTTATCGATGTTACAGCTGCTATGAATAACATCCACTGCGTTGTAGCCTTCCTTTACCATGTAGCATCCCAATTTTCCCCATCCACTTTCATCTTTCAGCTCGCAGTGTACAGGAGTTGCCAGCATTGAAATGAGTGCTTGCTAATATGGTTTGAGTTGGTCGATCTCCAGATAGAACCAACCAACCCATCTTCTGTTGGTTTTCCAGGCTGAGAGGTTGTGAAAGGTGAACATATTCATATTATCCATTTGTTGTTTTAATTATGTGAATGCCTGCAATAAATTGGTAGGGGATGCATTTCCACATTTTTCATTCCAGATTTTGATTTCCTTCCCATTTCCTGGTGTCCAATACAAACACTCATGTAATATATACACAAACTTCTTACACAACTCCCATGTCAGTGAACCTTTTCTGGCAATGTTGATCTTGTCCACGCATCTCTTTCTGGTTCCATTCAGATATTTTTTTTGCATAATTTCCTCCCACCACACTCTTTTTCCTAGTATGATTCTCCATAGGATTTTGGCTCCAAGAGATAAATTCATTTTGCTTGGATCTCTTATTGCATCTCCTCCGTAGATTTTTTTCCTGCAAACAGTTTCCCAATTCACCAAGTGAATTTTTTTTAAGTTGTTTGATTTGCCTTGCCAAAGAAATCTTCTGATTTCTTTTGAAAATTATTTCATTATTTTTTTGGGGTCTAGAGAGATCGAGCAGGTGTAAATTGGGTGGGCAGAAAGAATGGAGTTGATAAGGATAAGATTTCCAGCTAGATTAAGCCACCTTTTCCCCCATGATTTAATTTTTCTCTTGATCTTGTTAATCATCCCTTGCTAGTCAGCAACCCTTTTTTCCCTTTGAATATTGGGATCCCAAGGCAATTGAAGGAATTACATGTTACGTTTCCTTCGAATCCAAGGGTGCTTTATATATTTTCCAACATTCCCGGGGAGCAGTTCCAACCGTATACTTTTGACTTGGTTGAGTTCACTTTTCCATCGGATGCTTTGAGGAAAGTAGATATAGCACATTTGAATCCCTTTGCAATTGTAGTAGATGCTCCTCCTAACATAATGGTATCATCTGCAAACTACTCATGGTTGACAAATTTCACTCCTCTACCTATCTTCAAGTCTTTTAACTCACCAAACTCTTGCAAATGTTGTAGCTTTATGCTCATAGATCAGCCACTAGGAGGTAAAAGAATGGGGACATTAGGCATCCTTGTAAGAGTCCCTTGGTTTCCTGAAATAATTTGGTAGGTCTATCATTTACTAGTGGTGCAATCCATCAATTACTTATACATACTTTTACCCATCTTACAAATATTTTATAAAATCCAAACTTGGACATGATTTCAAAGATAAAGAAATGATTTAATCTATCGAATGCATTTTCCATGTCTAGTTTAATAGCCATACCTTTTTGCTTTCTTTCCATGTTGGAGTGTATAGATTCCTTAACGATAATAATATTGTCCAGCATCTGACGCCCCGCTACAAAACCTCCTTGTGAATCTGAGATGAGGCGTCCCATGATGATTTTCATTCTAGTGGCCAAGATTTTCGATAGGATTTTATATGAAGTGAACAACATAATGAAATTGGCCTAAATATATTAAGAGAAAGAGGACTCTTATCTTTTGGAATTAACGCCAGAAAGGATGAGTTAGTGGCCCCACCAATCTTGTCTTTTTTCCTTGTCCAATTTAGCATTTTTTTAGATCTTCTTTTATTATATCCCACACTGCTCTGTAAAATTTTATTGTAAATCCATCTGGCCCATGTGCTTTATCAGCATGGAGAGACTAGATTGCATTTCTTAGCTTATATTCCATAATAGGTTTTGCAAGCTCTCTATTCTCTGCATATTTGATGAGCAAGGGTATACCCAGGAGGAGATCTACTTGTGCTTCCGGATCTGCCTCTCTAGTGTCCGCGTAGAGCTCTTGAAAATGAGTGCAAGCGTGATCCTTTAATTCTTCCTTCCCTGTTATCTTGTTTCCATAATTATCTTTCAAATCCTTGATGGCGTTGTAACTTTTCTAAACCTTGGTTTGCTTATGAAAGTAATCAAAGTTGTTGTATCCTCCTTTTAAGCACATATGTCTGGATTTTATTCTCCATACCTCTTCTATCTGCCTTACAACGTTTAGAATTTTTATGTTCAACTCTTTCTCCTGCTTTAGATATGTTGGATTCACCTTGTCCACTTCCATACTGGATTGTATTGTGGTTAAATCACTTTGAATTTTGATCTTGTCATCGTTTGGAATCTTAAAACCTTCTTTAACCCATCTCTTCAAGGAAGATCGCACTGATCTTAGTTTTGATTCCCAAATGTAGCTGGGTGATCCGTACTGTTGAAGGTTCTACTCCCTTTGAATTAAACTCATAATTTTATCATCATGCAACCAGATTGGGTTTAATCTCAAAGAAATGGCCCCAAGATTGATTAGAGGGGATAAAATCATAGAAATTGGCTTGTGGTCTGAGACTGCTGAAGGGAGAGCGAGAGAGGTTGGTAGGAGGTAATTCAGCAAGAAGGTGGAGCTTACTAGATATCTAACCAGCCTTTCTGCTACATGTCCAATTCTAGTTCTTCTATTGCTCCATGTGTACTTTTTCATTCTTCAATGGAATGCCCATCAAATCCAGATCCACCATCAAGTCCTCCATCTTCTCACCAAAAGGGTCCCTGAACTTTGTTCCTCCATGTTTCTCAAATTGTGACTTAGTAGTATTGAAGTCTCCAACAATTATGAGATAATTTCCACGCAGATCCTCCTTTAGTATGTTGAGATCTTCCCAGAACGGTGTCTTGTCCCTGTAGTGCGTTGGCCCATATACATTACATATGTATAAAGAAGTTAAGTCCTCCTTTTCTTGAATTTTTGTCAATAGCCAGTGATGACTTTCCCTAATTGATTTGACCAAAAAAATTCCCAATATTATGGTGGCTATTCCCCCAGATGCTCCTCTGGAGCTTATGGATTTACCTTTGCTATTTTTCCAAAAAAGACATGAAAGTGCCATAGCCTCCACATCTGGAATTTTTGTTTCTTGGAGTAGCAGTATGTCTAGCCTCTGGGATTTGATTAGCTATTTTATTGCTTCTACTTTGCTTAAGCCTCCTAGACCCCTGCATTTCCAAGAGACAGTTTTCAATTTTTCTTTATTCATTGAGATCCTACTCAGAATCTACCATTTGTTTTCCCCCTCTTGTATTTTTAAGATACTGGATAAGTTTCGTTTCCTCCAGACTTATCTGTCTCCCTAGCTCTAACTCTCTTTCTGCTTATTTTTCTCTAAGGTATCTTTGTGACTTTCTTCCTATGGTATTTGGTTGCAAGGATACTTCATGTGATTCCTGAGATCCTTGTGAAGGCGATCATTCTGGGGAGAAACCTTGCAGCGTGACTTTGCTATGTTTTACCATATCTGCCGAAGTACCCCCTGGTGTTGTAGACCATTCAAGAGATTTTTCATTCTTTTCATTTATGGGAGACAAAGGAGGGACACTCGTGGCTAGATGGATTTCTTATTCTTATGTTTCAGCTGATATTATTTTCAAGGGAGGTATTTCTCCCTCTTCCATGAGTAGTTCCTAGAATTGGTTACGAGTTGAGACTTATTTTCCTTCTTTATACTTTTCCTTACTTATCTTTGGTTGCACCTCACTTGATACAAGAGGCATGTGTCTTCCCCATTTTGTTTGCTGCCATTCTTCCTCTTGATTTTTTTCTAAGGTTTCTTGAACTACCTTTGGGAAGTTTTTGACAAAATGATTGTACTTGTGGCACTTCTTGCATTTGAAGGGTAGTTGTTTGTATTCTACCTTATGCATGTGTTCCTATCTATCCATGTATAAGTTTACGGATTTTGGTAGGCCTTTCTCCAAATATAATTCTATGCAAATCCTTGCATAGGAAAACAAAGGGCCCTTTGGTTCCACATTGTCAATGTAATTTCCAAGAGAGTTCCCTATTGCTTGTAGAGTTTCACCATTACAGGAGTGCAAGGGAAGATGTGGGAGGTGAACCCAAACTAGGACTGTCGATGGTACATCCTTTTATGGGTAAAATGATAGGCTCCAATGGTTTAGATATAATCCACAAGGACCCATGAAGCAGGGTTTGATCCTAAAGATGAGATCTCTTTTAGCTTTTTTTTCGAACAAGAAGGTAAAAAAACCCTTTTCTCAAAAATAATGCTGCAGACCCCCAGATATCAAGGGTATCCAGTTTTTGTTTATCCATACGTCCATAGTTTTTGGCGAAGGCCAAATTCTTGTAAACTGACTTATTAAACCGTTCTCACTCGAAGCTAGGGATTTCAATCTTGAAGCTGCTGACATGATTTGGATTTGAGGAGCAGATGCACGCTTCACAAAGTTCACATCGTTGGATTCTGGGGCGGACAAAGGTGGGGAAGATGTGGTAGCCACCAAAGCCTTGAAGGATTCTCTAAAATTATTTGACGCTCCTATGAACTTAGATCTGGGGGTGGATCCATTCCAGAAGCTTCCTTGGAAGAGGGACGATCTCCCGAAACCTACTCAGTTGACCCCGATTTCAATCAAGATGTAGATCTATCTAAGATTTGCAAATTCCAGCTGTGTGAAGCAACACTTCCTGATCACCAACCTTTGTAGAGTGTGGCAATAGTTGAACAGATCTCCTCGCAGATCGTTGATCGTTGGAGGATGGTCTCCATGCATATCATTGATCACAGATTTTTAGGCGGTACGTTGATCATTCTCGTCTGGTTTGTTGGTCTCTGCATGCATTCTCCCAGGATGCATTTAAACTAGGAATGGGGAAGGGCGTGTTAAGCCCTATATGTTGTGAAATTATATCATATTAGTATTATATTTATTGGTCGGCTAGGACCCTAATTGTAATTTATGTAGGCTCTAGATTTATAAGTGGACCCTTTAGCTCCTATATACATACCAAGATATCTAGTTTGTAATCATATCATCTTGTCTTGTGTAGTTAGTACATTGTATAAGGAGGTTTCCCTCTTGAAGGTGTTTGTTATTAATCTATTTTATTCATTATTAAGGTGAGAATTACTCTTTCTTAATTATTTTATGCTCTTTTGGGGAAGTTGTTGCATAACACCTTCCCTATTGCTCTATTCTTTAACAACATGACCTTCTTTCTTAGGATACCCATTGGTTGTACCTACATATCTCCTTTTGGTTCCACCTGAACCAAAGCCCAATCAATAAAGTGGTTAGGATCATGCACATAATTTTTTTAACAATGATACATGAAACACATTATGAAATTTTATGCAAGCATGCAATGCAATAGGTCCTATCCTAGCTAAAATATCAAATGACTTGCAATATCTAGTTCCTAGCTTGGGGAAAATCCCTACCTTCAAGGAGCTCTTCTTTGATTGAATTTTCAAGTATACATGCTCCCAACCTTGAACTCTTTTTATATTCTATCTTTGTCTGCATAACTCTTTTTATCATCACGTGTTATTTTTATTTTTTCCGATCTTAATCATTTTCTCTTCAATTTATTTAAGAAACTCTAGTCCAATTACTACTCTATTGGTTGCATTATCCCTATTAATTGTAACAATTCACTTTCTACCATGCAAAGCTTCAAATGCACTCATCTTCAAAGAAGCATGGTATCTCTTATTAAATGCAAACTTTATTGAATACAAACAATCTTCCCACTTACATGGTTTTTCCATCACATACATTTTTAACATATATTCAATGACTTGATTCACTCTCTCAATCTAATATTCATTTGTCTATAAATGATATGTTGTACTTAAATTCATGTTTGTTCCAAATCCTTGGAATATACCTTTCCAAAATTTTGAAGTAAACTTTAGGTATATGTTTGATACAATTTCCTTAGGTATCCCATGCAACCTGACAATATCTTTCATGTAAATTTATGCTATATTATTGAACTTATGAGTTGACTTGATTGGAATGAATTGATATTTTTTTTTCAACTTGTCCACCATTACATGAAGGAATTATGTTTCCTTGGTTTTCTTGGGAAACTTAGTGATAGAATCAATGGTTACAACTTCCCATTTCCACTTTGATATTGGCAATGGTTGTAGCAATATTGTTAGATAGTTGTTCTCAACCTTTACCTTTTTAAATTCCACACACTTGGCCATATAATCAACAATGTATTTCTTCATTCTTGAACAAAAAGTGTTGACTTATTACTTCTACAATTGTCTTTCTCCATTCCTTAGGTATCCTGCAACCTAGCAATATCTTTCATGTAAATTTATGCAATATCAGTGAACTTATGAGTTGACTTGATTGGAATAAATTGAGAATTTGTTTTCAACTTGTCCACCACTACATGGAGGAATTATGTTGCCTTGGTTTCCTTTGAACTTAGTGATAGAATCAATAGTTACAACTTCCCATTTCCACTCTGATATTGGAAATGGTTGTAGCAATACTGCTAGATGGTTGTTCTTAGCCTTTACCTTTTTACATTCCATACACTTGGCCATATACTAAAAAATGTCTTTCTTCATTCCTGACCAAAAGTGTTGACTTACAATTGTCTTTGGGTATCTAAGATTCCATCATATGCAACCTTATGCATCTCACACATTACAAGTTTCCTAATTCACCAAATTTAGGAACATAAACTTTATTGTTAAACATATGAATTCCATCCTCTCCCAACTTGTAACCTTCATATCTATGTGATACATTTTCCTATTGTAATCCTTATTTTACTTGAAGGTAATGTTCATAAAATTTAACAGCTTCAAGAATTATGCTTCTTAAATATAATTTCCACATGCTAATGGTTTTAGCATGCATTGCATATACTCTTATGTTTGTTGCATCAATAACTTTTTCCTCCTTATAACCTTTAATATAATTCATATTGAAATCAATATCACAAAGAAATTATACCATCTTGTCTACTTGGTGTTCAAATTTTGTTTATCAAATAAATAGTTCAACGTACTATTATTTGTCTCTGCATCTTCAATGCATGCACAATGACAACAAGCTCTAAGTCATTTGTGACATACTTCTTCTCATGCAACTTAAGAGTTTTGAATTCATAACAAATCACATAACCATTTTGTGTAAGGACTCCAGCAATTTCTTCTTTGCAAGCATCCGTACATACCACAAAATATCCATTTGCATCAACAATCTTGAGAACTGGTACACTAGTGAGCAATTTCTTTAACTGCAGAAAACTTTCCTCACATTGTGGTGTCCATTCAAATTTGAATCATTTCTTCTATAATGAGGCAATTGTATGTGCAACTTTGGAGAATATTTAAATATTATGTGGTATCCAACAAGTCTCATGAATGACCTTACTTCTAATACATTTCTAGATGTATTCCATCCCTCAATATCTTCAATACTCTTTAGATCTACTGTTGTTCGTTCTTCAAATACGATGTGTCCCAAATAATGAATTTACTTATGATAAAATGAACATTTACTTAACTTAGCATAAAGTTAATGCTCTCTTAGAACATGTACTTACTTCAAGTTCTCTTCAAATTCCTTTGATTTTGAGTAAATACAAATGTCATCAAGGATTATCTAAGTATTTCCTATTGAATCCATTCATCAAACACATAAAATTAGTTGTTGCATTTGTCCATCCAAATGGCACTACTAAAAACTCATAATGTCCATATATGGTTTTGAAATTTTTCTTACTAACATCTTCCTCTTTTATCCTTTTTTTATGGTAACCAGATCTCAAATATATCTTCAAGAAGATATTTTCTCCTCTTAGTTGATCAAACAAATCATCTTTTCTGGGTAGAGGATATTTATTCCTCACAGTGATCTTGTTCAACTCTTTGAAATTAATGCATAGCCTTAGAGTTACAACTTTCTTTTTCTACAAAAGGTATAGGTGATTCTAAAGGAGACACACTTTGGATCATGTACCATTTCTTCAACAACTATTCCAATTTCATATGCATCTATTTTAATTTAGATGTACTCATTCTATATGGAAATTTGGAAATCAAGGCATCTCTAGGCACCAAATTAATAGAGAAATCAATGCCTCCTTTTGGTTGCCATCCTAGTATTCCTTTGAACATGTATACAAACTTTTGTAACATTGGAAAGTCCTCCAAGGTTTAGATTTTACATTTATCTAGCTCTTCCACATGAGCTGCATACAACTAAGACCTTTTCTAAATCATCTCTTGAACATTAAAGATGAAATTTCCCTGATAGAAATAATCCTTGGAATTCAAGTTTGACTATATTTAACTCTCCTTCTTTATCAAGACAAGCAAATGACTTGTGATGAAAATATAATACCATATGATGTGCATCTAACCAATCCATACCAATATGAATATCATATAAAGTGTTATTATGTTCAAATATACAAAAATATTGAGTCCATCCATATCTAATGGACAATCCTTTACTAACTCATAGATTTTTATTTTTGTTCCAATAACCAATTGAACCATCCATAATTTAGCATGCTTATGTGTCTTCATATGAAATATTTCAACCAAATTATGAGAAATATAACTATTACTTGTTCATATATCATTTCAAATGACAGTAGGTTGATTGACAATCTTACCTTCAACCTCATTCATGTCAGATTGATGATATGTCTATTGATTGTCCAATGTTGCATAGATTCTGGGAATGTTTTTGGACATGTCTTTTATGGTACTTAATCTTGTATTTTGAGCACAATCCTTATTCTTTTTTCCCTTTAGAGACACTTTCTATCCAAATGGTCTCCTTTACATCCCCAACATTTGATTTGCTACCTTGTTTATTTTTCCCAAAGACTTTGCCATCTTGGGTCCATTATGAGTTGGATTACTTTGCTGATATGAATTTGGCTTGTTCTTGAAGAAAGGAGGTTTAAATATTGTCTTCGTTGGATCTTGCATGTATTTATTCTTATCTCTCTAATACTTTTGAAAAGATGCCCCTCCTTTGTTTTGGTCATACATGTATTTGGATTTCTGGATTGTTTCTTCAAGAGTCTTGAGCTCACCAAACTAAATCTTATCTTGGTAAAATGCATGCAACCCACTTGGGAACCTATATATATTTACCTTATCATCTTTAATAAACCCCAACATATCTCAATAATTCTAAAAAATTCCTCTCATACTCTTCCATGCACCGATTTCACATCTTGATTTCAAAGAACTTTTTCATCTTCTTGTCATAGTAATGTTCAGATAGGTACTTCTACTAAAAGTACTTTTTGAACTGGTTCCACAAAATCCTCTTTTCATTAATATGTGTTACTTGAATTTGATGATCCCACCAAATTGAATCCTTTCCTTACAATTTGTAAATTGCAATTATGGCTTCCATATTAGAGAAATAGTAATGCAATTCGAGATACTTCCTCATCCACAATAATCCATCTTCAATATATTCTCCCTTCTTTTTTTACCATAAAAAATGGGTGGCTTAATATTTCTAATCTTCCCTTGTAGCTCTTATCACAAGACTTATTTTATGATGTTTAATGGGGGATGCTTGTAGACTACTCCATGATTCTTTAGAGGGGTATGAATTCTTGGATGAAGGAGATGGTGAGTAGTGATGTTTATGAATCCTTACAACACTTCTAGAATGCCTAGATATTCCATGGGATCTCCTTCTTGATTTTTCATTTCTGTGTTCCTCATGAAATGAACGTGATCCACTTTGAATTTTCCCTTGCAATAGATTTAATATTTGTATCATCTAAGCATTGATTTGATTTTGCTACTCCAAAAACATTAGCATTCTTTCACTATCAATGTAATACCTTATGTGTTAAGCCCCAGATGTATATAAGTTGTAATTGTTTATTATTATGGCACAAGGTGCTAGAACAAGGTTCTTTAAGTACCTAGAGAAGTTATTATTATTTTGTAAATAATTAATTAATGAAAACAACTGGCACATCAGGGACCACTAAAATAGTATGGGAGGCCTAGATCCATAATGTGAGGGGGAATGGGGACATTCCTTGCACTTTAGAACTTGTTTGGTTGATATTGGTCCATATTTATGCCTTGGTGGATTTATTAGTTGATGATCACCCAAAATTTGTGCAATGGACCCAAATTTTGATTATTTTAGCCTATGTTGGTATTATTGAACCTAATTCATGATTTAGTGGGCCTCCTTGGTGTTTGGGTGGGTGACACTTGTTGATTGAGCCCTTTGGTGGTTGTGTAACTCTTTTGTGGAGGTTACACTTGGTTTTGTAACTCCCATTTGCACAAGTGTTCCCTCATTGGCTATTTTTAAACTTGACACCTCAAAATTTGTGTAAATACTTATCTAACTCCTTGTGTAAATACTTATCTAACTCCTTGTGTAAATACTTGTGTAAATATTGTGTAAATACTTGTGTAACCCCCCTTTCCTATTTTGGGAAGATTCCTTGGCTTGTGTGATACCTCACCTCACTAATTTTGATTCCTCTTCATGGATGATGTGTCCACATGTGAGTTTGAGTTGTGTGGAGTGGATTGGAGTCATTCTCCTTGAAATTTGAATTGCTTGGGTTGGATTAGATTTAACCTCTTGTGGTTGAGTTACCCACCTTGGATTGACTCAAGTTGGCTTACCTTGGTTTAGTTTGACCCCACTGAGTTAGATACATGTTTGATATCATTGGTTGGGGGTTGTTGTTAAGGGTTCTATTTGGATGGTTGATTATGTTGGTTATTCTTGGTTGTTCATACCTTTGATGGTGAGATCTTAGTAAGATTGTGAGCTTAGGAAACCATGTATGCTATGATATGTGAATGAACTTTGTGCTAGAATCACTGTGATATTGTATGGTTTTTTCAGTAATCCCATAAAACTCTGGCGTAGTTCATATGTGTCCACTACTTCGATCTATCTTGGACTTGCACATAAATCCTGATGGTGAATGCCAATGTCTTGATGGCCTAGGGGATCTGGATTACCATTGCACGTGGTAGTGGGGTGGAAGAGGAAGTATGTGGTGAGGAATAGACTTTTGGCTTCTAAAACTAATACTTGAGCTATTATTGAGTGCAAATCTATTATGTATCTATGGAATCAACTTGAGGGTGTCCTTTCAAAGTGATATTTGGCATGGCAGTGCCAAAGGCTAGGTGGAACGTGGTTTGGATGATGTCAGTTGTGCATTAATAAGATACGTGATTTATATAATGTTTATATAATTTATTTGGATCCCATATGATTTATTTATGGATGAACATGAAATTTTTTATGAAACATATGAGTTATTTGTGGACTAAATTTCTCATAGAAATCAATCTATTTATGTAAGTAAATTTTATGAAGGAACCAAAAACTAGTTTTTGGGATTTTGTGCATAAATTGTTTGAGGAATAATTCTTTGGTACATCTGCTACAGAACTGATATTTCTACCCATGTTCATTATTTAGTTTTTATTTTGATGTTACAATCGCCTCGGAATGGTTTAAGACCCTTCTCTTTAGTGCTTCTACATTTTATTCAAAAACTAGTTCTTCGATTGGACTGCTTGGCATAGTTTGGAGACTTGACACATGAAGTGTTCGTAAAAATTATTCAGTGTTATTTTATGATGATGTATTATAAATATACTTTAAATGTGTGTGATAATGTGAGTGTGAATCTTCTGGATAGTGTTTGGGAAATGTATACCGAAATTCTAGATCAAATTTCAATTTCTAGCTCTATCAATGGAATGGTTTTGAGTAGATTTGTGACTTTGCATATGAAGTGTTTGACAAAATTTTTGAATGATATAAAACTCTATTATTATTTATAAAAATATTTTATTTATATTTGGAATTACATTTGAATTATTCTATGAGTTGTGGATTTAATTATTCTAGCAATTCCTAAAATTACTAGTCAATTCAGATGAGTAGAATTAGCTAGTTTTGTGGGTTATTTAATGGACTGTATATGCGTGGAAAGATACATAGTTTTGAATATAGGTGACCACTGCTACAATTTCCATGAGCTATAATAGTAATATGTTTCTTTTTATTTGACATTTGGAAAGTTAAATTGGAAACTAGGTACATTTCAGTGAAATTGGTAACTAGTTTTTGGATTTAAATCTTTGTTTTTGGTCAAATATGAATGTACAATCATATGCTATGTTCTTGGTACTTTATTTGTGATGTATAATTCTATTTTACATATCTGTATCTTCACCTACGTGTTCCTCAGAACTCCGTATGATTGGTTTGATTGAATTCTTGACAATGTTTATTAACTAGTTGTACTGATTAAATTTGAAATATTCTTCGCTTATGTACTCGGATCTTATATGAAAAAGTAATTTTATTTTATGTACATGCATGCTTAAACATGTGTATAATGGTTGTAGGTTCACTTTTTGGTTCATTGGCATGGTTGAGTGTCGAATTTGTGCAAGACTAGTTGTTAGTATTGAACAACTAGTTAACCGGTTCTTGTGGAATCATTTTCATAATTACTATGTTTAATTAATTGGAAAATGGTAATTAGTCATGATTTACATGTTATTAGATGTTTATTATCCATTGAACTTGATAAACAGTGGTCAATTGTGTGCTAAGTGCCATTAAGTATTGTAATTGGAACACTGATTACTAGTTAATCATGATTAAGAGTAAATGTCCTTTAGAGGTGGATTTATGTATGAATTGTCTTGAGATAAATATGTGATGTTGCTAGAAGTCGTTAGTAATCATTCCAAACCCTTGGATCAATCATTGGAATAGTTGTTGAATTTATCTTAATTTATTGGTAATTAAAGGGGCTTTATTGTGATTAAATCTTGAAAAATGAAATTTAATATTTGTTTAACTAATATGTTCAGCTAAAATTATCTAATTAGCTTGAGAAAGCTAATGATATGTCCCTCAGATCCTTTGATATACCGTGGGACACTACAATCAACTATGCACACTCATCTTCAAACTCTTCATTTTTTCTACTAGTCCTAAAGGTTAAAACTTCCTCTATGCCTATTAAATTCAGTCTCTTCATTTTCAACACTAATATTTAGATCTATGATTTCTTCTTCATTGTTGTAAAGAACATGTCCCTCTTCCATTTTCCTTATTTATGAATTTTTTGCTATTTTAATTATATTGAATGTAACCATGTATTTTCAAAGTGTTCATACAAGTAAATTTGTTAGCTAGACTTTATTTCTCATATATAAAAACATTTTGGAAACTACCCATTCAACTATTTTGTCAAATAAGGGCTACATACCATTTTTTGTCCAATTTTGGAAAGATTCGAAGTACGTCTTCAAGATATAGCTATTTATATTTATTCACCTATTTATTATATTTCTGATGACTGTAATCATACTTAGTTTTGGACATAGAGATGAAAATTAAAAACCTACAAAGTTACAAATTTTCGCCCAATTCTGCACTTTTCTTGTACATGCACTTAATCTCAGTAACCAACTTCTGCCACCTATAGAAGAAAATTTGGAAAGAACCAAGATTGTGTATCAAAAGTTAATATCACATATGATTGTGAGTACTCAACAACTTCCAAATCATTGATTTGATGCTCCGGTCAATTTTAACATAATTATGGAATAGTCTACTTTGCACTTTTTAAATTTCTTGTGTACTTGAATTTTTTGTAAAAATGACTGTCACAATCACAGAAAAATTGTAAGAAATTCACTTGAAAAAGATTGTTCAGAATGTTGAGAAGGTAAAAAGTTGACTAACTATTTTTTTTTTCCAATTTAGACATCTTGAGTCACTTTTATCTCCGCTAAGTTTTTAAAAATCGCCAAAAAGTATTTCAAAATAGTGTATTTTGGTTTATTTATGCACCTTTGCTTCAACCCCTTGGGATTTTGCAAATACTCAACTGGGTATCATTGTGGCTAGGCACAATTTGTACTGTCTAATGTTTATCATCAATAGGGCCCTTGTCAAAGAGTAGGGTTTGGGTCTTCAAAAGTCACCAATCATCCATTTATAAAAGATATATAGCTAAACAAGTCAACGCTTCTCTCTGGTGTAATTTTATTCTTCGTTGTTACATACTCAGCATTAAAAAAATTCAAATTCTGGCTTAATCAACTCTTGTTATGGCCAAATGATGATGATGATGATGATGATGATGATGGTTAACGTCCACTGAGACCAGAATTTGGTCTATCGGACCTAAAGAAACCAATTAACTATTTTGTTTTAAAATTGTATTCCTATGCTCAAAGAGCTTGGTGAGAAGCGTCCCGAGCTCACTATAATTTTGACAAGTTAAAAGGCTAGGAAGGTTGGTATTGCAACAAAGATTATGAAACTAATATCTAATGTGGGTGTATGCAGAAAACTCTAAGAGGAAGTGATTTTCATCTTCAATGTTCCTATTCTCACAGAGACGACAGATCCTTTCCACCCATGGTGTTTTAGGAATAGTCCAACGGCCTGTTTCACCATGGAGCTCATGAGAGTTCGTTCTTATCTTGGCTATATTGGTTTTTTTATTTGAATTGGTTAAAACAAAGATATACCTTTGATCTTTTAGAGTAGGGTTGATGACCTCCTTATAATAGCTTAATTTTCTTTAGCCTCTAAATCTTTCTCACACCACAGTTTCTCTTTAAACTTAGAAGTAACAATATTTTTGATGTTATTAATATTTTTCAATGCAATGTTTTCGTCGATCTTCTAGTTGTTTAACCAGGCTCTGGTATCTTTATACCAACCTCGCTTGAGCCTTAGGTATTTTTTGCTGAAATTAAAAGCTATCTTAGGAAGTCTATGGTCTCCCATTGATTTTGTGCTTATACAACAGGAGCCTAGTCATAGCTAGGCTCTTGATAGGGGAAAGACCCACTTCTATAAGGAGAATAGGATAAGGTGTATTGCTTTTAATTTTGAGGTTATACGTTATAAAACGCTTCCGAAATTGCTCAATATTTCTCCAAGATTCTCTAGAGATGCTGCAACCCCAAACCTCACACCCATAAAAGATAACATGAGTGACTAAAGTTTCAAAGAGGAGCTTCTTTTCATCCCACATCACAAGGTTTTCTGCTTTACAATTATTTTCAAGACCAAAGTAAGCTTTCCACCCTCCATTAATCATTTTCGCAATGCTATAGTTCCAATTGAGCTTGTAATGAATATCAATTCCTAGGTATTTGTGAGAAGACACTTCCTCCAAGTTGCTATTGTCATACACAAAATTAGCGTAAGTGTCCTTCCTAGTTTTGATAATCATAACTTTTGTTTTGTCAGTGTTGACAGTCATACCCATGGCAGAGCATAAATCCTTAAGAGCTCGTAGTTTCTTATCAAGATCAGATGGAAACCTTGCCAAAAGAACAATATCATCAGCATATAGAAGAAGGATGATGACTATTCCAGCTAAGAACGTGCTAGCATTATCTTAATCTTCTAAGAAACCTTCTAGCTTATCGATGTAAATTCCAAATAGGGTAGGGGAGAGGGGACAACCTTGTTTAACTCCGATATTACACTTAATATCTCTCAACCACCCCTCGTTTCTCTTAAACTTTGCGATTACATTCTCGTATAACCTTATTGTGGCAACTCTCAACTCGAAAGGAACCTTTAGATCTTCTAATCTATTCCATAGGTTATTTCTATCTATCGTATCGAAAGCCTTTCTAAATTCCACAAAGCAACAAAAGAGATTGGATTTATCATTATGACACTCCTCCACAATGATCCTAAGTGTAACGAGGTGGTCTGTTGTTGAGTGTTGTCTTCTAAAACCCACGTGGCCTTTAGCCTGCTTACCTACACTTTCAAGCCATCCACTGATCTTCTTTTTCGGAATAATACCATATAACTTAGCTAAGAAGGGGCTAATCATAATTGTCCAATAATTAGAGGGATAGTTTGTATCCCCACTTTTAAAAATAGGGATAATGAGGCTCTGAGTCCAATGTATAGGGAACCCTTGCTTGACTGCTTGAGGGATGAGGATAGGACCTCCAATTTTTAAGATTTCTACCTGATAACCTTCAATGTCCTTAGCTTTTCCATTTGCCAGACGCTTAACCCCAAAATCTGTGTCTTCTAATGAGAAAAATTCTATTGTTGTGAGCAGGGTTTCAAAGTTGTCTATGACATTTGGAGATTAATAAATCTTTTTAAGATAGGAATTCCAGTCATGTAAAGCAGTTCTATTATTATCTTTAGTTTTTCTAGTTAGAATTTGTCTCCAGAATTTCTTGGGAGCCACCTTAGAGAGGTGTAAGAGATTTTCTTGTCTTTTATGAATATACTATATTTTTTTCTTTTTAGTTAATGCTTTGTATATTTTTATCTTGTCAATTTTAAGAGACTCGTCACGAGCTTCCTTAATTTCTCTCCTCGCATTTTTACAATCTTTATCATACAAAGGGTTGGCTTTCCTATTTCTTTTATTACTTGAGACTTCAATTGAGAACTTGTTAATAGAATGTGAGAGGGTTGTCATAAAATTATTATAGAGGTCTTCTATGTTGTTTATACTTGATAAAGGAAGAAAATTAACTTTTAAATCATTTAGGAAAAGATCATTTTTTATTTCTATCAAAGATCGAGTTCTTTTGGCTATAAGGATTGTCTTCTATGGGATCTCTATGTATGACAAAATTGAGAGTTATAATTAAGGGTCTATGATCTGAGTCAGGCTCGTGGTCCTCTAAGATGTCAAAATTTATTATTTCATTATATAAAGGGATATCGGAAATAACATAATCTACCACGTTGCTACCAAGCCCATGGATACCGGTCATCTGGTTAGAATTGGACCACTTCTTTAGGCCGTTGCAACTTATGATATATTGAGCACTACAAAGCTTGAGTAGCTCAGACCCAAACAAATTTTCCCCTAGATCTTTAGCAATTCTGTTGTACCTGCTAGCTAGAGTAGAGTCTTCGTCTAACCAAAGAGGATTAGGGTTGGAATAATTACTTAGGAGAATAGATTGTTTGCTTGAAGTACGAGCATTAAAGTCACCCATTAAGAGGATATTACCTTCATTCCTTAGGCTAGAAATATCATTCTCTAAACCATGGTAAGGACAATTTTGATCTAAATTGTTTTTCTTATAGAAGTTATAATTAATAGGGGCAAAATAACATATTGCTATGTAGGTTTTATTATTATTAATGTCAGTATATCTATCCAAGTATATTGGTTGTGAGGGTTTTTTTTATAAAGCCTAGCATGGGGGGAGATGTTCTTCGTAATGTAACAAGCTATACCCACAATGCCTCTACAATAGGATCATTTGTTCCAGATTAACCAAAGCACAAAGCCATCTATGTTAGGGACCTTAGATTCTTCGTTCTCCCAAGTTTCTACTAACAATATAATATCAACATAATTCAAGATCCAACTTAGTTTAGGGCCTTTGTTCCATGGGAAGCCCTGACAATTCCAAGCAAGATTCCAGAGCATGTTGAATTGCTATTTATTACTATATTTTTGGTTTCTGTCTCAAATAACGGCTTTTATGTTTCTGATTATTACTCATTTTCCTTCTTGTCTAGCTTCTTTTACCTTTTGAACCTCTTTTCTTAATTCTGCTTGATCTTCTGGAATGAGATCTTCATTTATAAATATTCTCGTTCCTTTTAGACTTGAGGTTTTACTAAGTATGTCATATTTATGTTCAGCAGAGCTCACCTTTATCCATATCAACCTTTCTTTGTTCTCAGTTAATTTCCCCAACCTTGTTGCTTCTGTGAGACATGTTGTTTCAATTTGTAATCTATTATGTAATTCTCTCTAGGCTATGGCTAATGTATCCTCGTCTACCTCCTCTTTCAAACCGAAGATTACAAGGTTCAAGGCCCTTTTGTTATGCTCATGGTCTAATTCTATCAATTTTTTCATTTCCTCTTTAATGGGTTTGATGTCTAATTTACTTGCCGCACTATTTTGGGTGAGATTGTTATCAATTTTTGCTTCTAATTCTTTAATTATGTCCTTCATTTTAATACTTTCTAAAGTTTTAGCATCTCCTTGTTGGGATGTTTGGTTCTTATCTTGGCTTTGTTTTTCTATTACCTGTAATCTAATCTCCATTGTCTCAATTTTATTCTCCATTAGTTTTATTTTATTTTCTATTTGTTTTTGGATCTTGTCTTCAAGAGATGTAAATTTATTTTCTAGCATGGCTTCTAACTTTGTTTGTAACTTAACTTCTCTTTCTTCTCTACGCTTCTCTAAAGACTCTATATAATCATAAAGACTGTTTAGAGTAACTGTGTTAGGTATACCTTTGACAATCTTTGGTACATGCGGTGAATTATTCATACTTGCGAAACAAAAAGAAATATATGAGCAGTAAATATGTATTAGAAAGAAAAAAGATAAGGAATGTGTGCACCTGATATAGCCATTTCAGATCCCCTTCCAACCCTTGCTCCTCAGACAACAATAGATAGACAACACGGTCAAATTGTATCTCAGGTTCAAATCGCCAAATCTCTACGTAGGTTCAAAAATGCAGATCTCTTTGCATGTGTTCAAAACGCAAATATCTCCAGATGTGTTCAAAACATAGATCTCTCTGTGAGTTGTATGGCAGATCTACACTTGCGAAACCTCATGAGATCTATTAGCGGGTTCAAAAATAGTTGGATCTACACTTATGAAATCGTCGGATCGTGAGATCTGTATGAAATCAATTCGAGCCTGTGTAAGATGAAATCACGAGCCTGTATGAGATCGCACAGAGGAATCAAATCAAGTCCTCGTATAAATTAAAAGCTCTTCGTGGGTTGTATCATAGATCTACACTTGTGAAGCTCGTGAGATCTGTCTGTAGGTTCAATTGTGAAATCATCAGATCATGAGATCTGTATGTATCGTCTCCAGGGATGATTTGAGGGGTGAATTATAGACCAATGGCGAATTTTAAGGGTTACCGAAAAAAAAGTGGGTGAATTTTTATATCAAAATGTTATTATTTTATTTAATATATTCGCCCATTATTTATTTTGTATATAGCTATGCCAAGGTAAATCGCATTCATCCCGATTTATGGAAAATCTAGAAAAGGAATATTAGCCCCAACGAAATTATTTATTTTTGCCCACATTTGCCTGAATTTTTCCGTCTACGAGGAGATATTTGCCCAAATTCACCCAATTTTTTCCGATTGGGAGGAGAAATGAAGATTGTTCACCGGATTTATGGATAATAGTTTGAAAAATTGGTATTTCGCCTAGGATTTATGGATAATATGATTAAAAATTTGCTATTTCGCTGGGATTTATGAATATTTCTGTAAATTGGTATTACTTCCACCTCGATTGGGGTAAATTGGACATAGTTCATCCTGGATTTGGATTTGTGGACAATTATTTGAGTAAAATGTGGAGATTTAATCAATTGGGGAAGTTTTTTCATTGGATTTGGTCCATAAATTTAGTTAAGTGAGGAAGTTTTTACCTATATAATGGTGCAAGAGTCAAGACTTAGGCTCAACATCAAGCTTGATTTCTATTGCAAATCCGTCTTTACAGTGGTTGAGTGGATTCGTGGGAAGCAATTTTAGAAAGTTTCTTCTATCTGCACTGTGCAGGCTTTTTACAGGTTAGTTTCTTGAATCTTCTTCTATTTGCAGGCTTTATACAGGTTAGTTGCTGTGAGCACTCAACCTTGTTTCTAGACCACAACTTGATGGGATTTTCCAAATTGGAATCTAGATATTATTCTATGGCACTTTGTTGGTTTTAACTTTTATTCTAGGTGTAAGTTATAGTAATCAAGAGCCATGAAGCTCATTAGCAATTATTTGCCAGGGCACATGGTACAGATTCATAGATTTCTTTGATTTTCCTTCTATTTTACTTTTCAAGAATATTCACTTTTCAATCCCACGATTTATTCAAAGGACCAATGACACCTCCCATTACAACTGAAAAACCATAAGATTTTTTTCCGCCTCGGGAGTCAGGGTTTTGTACCCACCAGCGATATATATCATACATTGCAATGTGCATCTCCTGGACGATCGAAGTCGTGACTCGTCCCTTGTTCTGTTTTGATAAGGAACGAGGATTTTTTTCCAAATCGAGAGTCGGGGTTTTGTACCCACCAACGATATATATCATACATTTTTATCTTCTGGACGATCGAAGTCGTGACTCATCCCTTGTTCTATTTTGAGAAGGAACAAGGAGAAGCAGAAGAAAGTAAGATCGGTCTTTGACTCAGGGAAATCCGGTCTTCTTTCCTCGGTATTTGATTTGCTTACATTACAATTGACCAAGTGGACCCACTTCAGTTGATTTGATTGATTCAGTTCCAAGCTTCGTAAATGGGATGGAGTAGCTCACTCATAAATAGTATTTTTTCTCATTAAGATATGAAACAATGTCACCCTAGGGGGCAGATATCAGTGGTAAGGAGTCCCATAGGAAGACGTCATAAATATATAGAGCTTAAAATCTATTTTGGATTCATGTTTACCATGCCCAGTTAATTTGCTGCATTTGTTATATGTTGTTTTTTTTTATAAGTCTAGCAAGTATGGGATATATGGTGTTGTAAGCAAAAAGACTTTCTATTATACATGCTTATTAATTCGGAGTTCACCCTACTTTTCCATTACGTGAAAATGATGGACAAGCTAACAGAGGAACAGATCTCTGAGTTCAAGGAAGCTTTCAGTTTGTTTGGAAGTCCTCCAATAGGCCATTTATGCACCATGTCTACCCATTGATTTGTGGGTGGTATCTTGAAATCATCAATAGATTGGTGACTGGTCCCAAAAAGCTTAAAAAACCATGGTCAAACCTCTTGGTGAACCTTATGTCCATGTCCAACACAATACTCAATGGAAAACCCCAATACTTACAACATTTTTGAACAACTTCGCAACTTTTTCCACAAGGTATCTTCATTGGCATGAAGATGGAATACTTGGAAAATATGTCCCCAACCACAACGATTCCAGTGTACCCTTGCAAATATGACATATGGGTGATGAAATCCATATAAACGCTTTCCTAAGGTCTCTTAGACACAACAAAGTTTGTAATGGGCCAGCCTTCATTCATATATCTTCCTTGTCTTGTTTGTACAAAAGACAAGTCATGGAATACTATTCTACATCCTTGTGCATCTACTCATAATGGTATCCTCTCTCCAACAATGCCATCATTATTCATTGTCACTAGGTGGATATCCCAAGGCAAATCATGGAATTCATTTAAGAGCTCCTTCCTGATATTTGATGACTTAGATATATAGATGTGGTTTCCAAAGTACAGAAGTTGTTTGTCTACCCAAAACTTCCTTACATTACCCTCATTCACCTGCTTCATGATGTTTATCAATGATGGGTCTCAATGCAATCCATCCATGATCTACACATGCAAGTCAGTAAAAACCTACGCATGCCATCATGTTGGCACCGACAACTCGTCTTCCTCTAAGGATGTGAGTTTTGCCTGTTTTCTCAAGGCATCAAAATTTGCATTGAGTTTGTCGATACTATATGGTCATGTTGAATTATTATACCAAGAAGTATTGCCACCTTTCTTACTTAGGTAATTGTTTTAGTTGTGTCACAATGTAGCTTGTTGCAACGTTGTCTATATTCACAATGAACGGTTTACCCCAAATAATGCCTCCATGCTTGTAGGAAATGCACAAATGTAGTCATATATTTTTCATGAATAGGGTGCCTCCACTTGCAATCCTATAGCTTCATATTATCATAGGATGCAGGATGACCCTCCTGTGATCAAACTTCTCCAATGGAAAATTTTTAGGCATGTGTCTACACCTCAAACAACTGCTCAAAGTCTAGCATCTTTAGCACAAGTGTAAGCTTCAGGTTGTATATGCTACAACCCATGGCCACTCCTTAAACATCCTTGGGATGCTTTTTTAGTGCCTTGGACCCTCCTCTAGGTCTGGAACAGACCTCTGCTAACTTCCTTCTACCCTCAGTCTGCCCTTTTAAGGCCTTGTCCAATGCCTTATCAACCCAAAGCGCAGCCCTTTCAGTTGCTTCCCATGCTATACTTGGTCTGCATTTTTATAATACCCCATAGAAATGCTTTCCATATGTCTACACCTCAAACAACTGCTCCAAGTCTAGCATCTTTAGCACAAGTGTAAGCTTCAGGTTGTAGATGTTACAGCCCATGGCCACTCCTTAAACATCCTTGGGCTGCTTATTTAGTGCCTTGGCCCCTAGGCCCTCCTCTAGGTCTGGAACAGACCTCTGCTAACTTCCTTCTACCCCCGGTCTGCCCTTTCAAGGCCTTGTCCAATGCCTTATCAACCCAAAGGGAAGCCCTTTCAGTTGCTGCCCATCCTATACTTGGTCTGCATTTTATAATACCCCGCTTTAGGGTACTCTAACAGTCATCCAACCCTGCATATAAAAACATTTCAAGCAGTTGTTAGTTAATGAATTAATATGTACATTGTACTACTGCTATTGCTTGTACATACCCTCCCAATAGCATCATCTTTGTCAACCAGCAACATCTTGCATTTTGTGAGATTTACAAAGAAACTTCATGAGGATCACTACTCAATCAAGTTGTTTATCAATTTGAAGAGAAATGTACAATATTTCTTCATCAATTTGAAGAGAAATGTACAATATTTCCTATGCATACAAAGAATGGGAAAATACAATTTTTCGTTCCTTCCAAATAAGAGCTAATAATCCAACCTGTCCTTTCAGTTATCCTTGTCAAATATCAATGTTTTCCTACCATCGCTCAAGCAAGATAATGGATTTCTCTCTTCATGACAATGTTTCTTACAAAAGACAGCATACTACTGCTTTCAGGGAAACATAAGCATCTAAATCAGTTTCTTATAGAATGGCCTGTTTTGTATATCTCTGTCCAGCACTAAAATTTATGAGACTTCTTAAATGACTAATTCATACTGTGAGAAAATCCAAAGTCAGATGTCTGACACATTTTACAGAAAAGACAATATTACTTATTTTAGCAGCACAAACATGTTTAGACCTATAATTCCTTGTTAGTCTAATTACAAGGATAAGCTATCATCCATGGAAAATATTCCACAAAAAGAACCAAATGATTCAGAACCTGAAATTAAAAAATACAGAAACAAAAAAAAAGATATATTAGCATACCATGCTTTCCCAAACCTGACAGAAGATACAGCACAAAACCTATCCATTCACTTGAACTTTCAATTTATATTTTAATAATAGTTATCCTAATTAATAAGTCTAAATATATTCTTCCTGAATTTCAGTTTATTAATGGTCAACCAACAACAAATACCTTTTAGGAGATGAACTGGGCATTGTTCTTCCTAACTAATTAAATACATGATGTACCTTTGAATAGTTAACATCAGATATAAATATTCATACCTAGCAATTTGCACAATGCTCATGAGAGGCAGGGCTAAATATCGAGATGGCGAAAAACATGGTACACCAGATTGGGAGCCATGAGCTAGCATCCCTTCAAGCCAATGTCTGCGCCAAAGACGAGCTACTTGCAATGGTGTCCACCTTTACCAGTAAACAAACAAAGAATTGAGACAAGAATGACATTAGAACTAATCAAAAGTTGTACTATATTGAAAGAATGGGTTCCAATTTAATAACAGTAGATTACATGCATATATGAGGAGAGTAAAGTGGAAGTCTACATCAAACTAGTACATTGCAAAAATCACAGAAATTGAATATGGTTTCATTTAAAAGGCATGCAATGAGATCAATGGGAAAGATGATTCCTTTGGTGGCTTGGGATATCTGCAATTTATCAAGAGACCAAAGGGGATAGGGCCAGGGCCTCCCTAACATAAGAGCTCAAGGAGGAGTTCTTTGTGACAAATGGGTAGTACATGCAGTGAAGAGGGATACTCCTTGTCAATTTTTAGTTCAGCACCAGATTGTGCAGGCTCAATGCATTCCAGGTATTAAACATCCCTTTAAGCTGTATGGCATAATCGCTCATGCTTAGGATTTCATGATTTCAAGTTCTACCCAACTCAAAAGGGTGTCAACTGCTTTGAAGATTGTTTATGGTTTTCACTGGATCAAAGGTAGACTTGATAGGTTCTATGCCAATTCTCATGTAGCTACATTCTCATCCACTAGTGAGCCCTCTATTCTAGTTAACAAAGGGATCCTCCTTGGCAATTTTTTGTTCAGCACCAGAATTAGCAGGCTCAATGAATTCTAGGTATTAAACATCCCTTTCAGCTGTGGCATAACCGCTAATGCTCAGGATTTCGTGATTTCAAGTTCTTCCTGGCTCAAAAGGGTGGGGACTGATTTGAAGACTGTTTTTGGTTTTCACTAGATCAAGGTAGACTTGATAGGTTCTATGCCAATTCTCATGTAGCTACATTCTCATCCACTAGTCATCCCTCTATTCATTTGGACTTCACTATCATTGGCTCTAATCATTTTTCTATTTCCACTTGTACGTTCATTGGTTTTGATTGTTAGTATGAGGATTACTCTTCTTTTAAGTTGAATGTCTCGCTTTCTGAGTTTGAATAGTCTCAAAACATTGTCACAAGGGTTTGGCACACAGTGCCTCCTCTTTTAAAGGATAGTGGTTGGATTCTTTTGTGGGAGGAAACCATTCTATGCATTATGTTGACTCATGTGCTTAAACTATTTCTCGTCTCTTAGCCTTAGTGTGGTTCTTCTAGCATAATAAGTGTGATAGTTCGAGGTTAATTTGCACCTTGTGAACTAAGTCAAGTGATTACCTCATGTTGTATTGCTACTCCTGGCTCTTCCCTCTTTAAACTTATTCGCACTTACCCACATAGTGAAAGTCACAAGTGTCTTGGGTGCCATTCTTAAGATGCAGCATGCAACTACCCCCTTTTGGTATGATTGATCCTGCATATCAACAATTGAGTAGGCCTACAGTTGTTACCACCTATAAGTCATGTAAGACATTCAAGAGATTGTGAACACAAAATGTACATTCATACATATAACACAAATACAATGAAAATAATTAATATCATAGTTTGAACCAGGATATATTAGTCCCAAACAAGATTGAAAATTTTCGTAGATCCTACTTTGAATTTTCACCTTGTATATCATTGTTAACAACCAATCAAACAACCAAAGTTTACCATTGTTAACCACGGACCTTAGGAACCAGTGGGATTGAACAATTCTATAGATTCTACTTTAAAATTTCACCTTCTAGCAGCTTGTGATGTTTTGCAGTCACCCCATATCCTTGAGCACTAGTGCATAGCAGCATTGATAGAAGCATAGCTCCACCCCATACCCTTTCAGTTGTTGCCCATCCTATACTTGGTCTGCATTTTATAAAACCCCCCTTTAGGGTACTCTAACAGTCATCCAACCCTGCATATAAAAACATTACAAGCAACTGTTAGTTAATGAATATATATGTACTACTACTATTGCTTCAGAGTTTGTTTGCAAATGTGTACTGAATTCTATTTTATGGACAGACCTAATACTAATTGATAAATACTTTGGAAAATGACCAATAATTGTTGAATATCATGTATTGCTAAATTACATGTATCTGCCATCTATATTATGTTTAAATTAATAATGAATGATGGATAAATGGGTATGCATATGACTACACTGGATACATCTGCTTACTGATTGCTTTATTACTGTTTATTGGGCTGCCATATTTGTACTCATACCACACTCCAATTTTTCTATGGTTATACACGAATGATGATAAATAGTAGTTGATGATCATGCAATGCCTAAGTATTTGATAAACTTGACGATTAATGTTTTTGCTAACTACTTGCATAACCTTGGCATAACATTATCATTCTAGATTTGCCTTGAAGTTGACTTACTGATTGCATTTACGAGGTTCATATTTGTCCATATAGTATGTCTTATTCTTGACTCCATTAAGGCACTGATCACTAACCCTTCCAAAAGAAGATATTATTCGGTGTTTGAGTCTCCTTACAGACTTGCATTTAGGGCTCTCCCCTAGGGCTGCTTGTTTAATGACTTGATATATTCACAATGAATGGTTTACCCCAAATAATTCCTCCATGCTTGTAGGAAATGCACAAATGTAGTCATATATTTTTCATGAATGGGGTGCCTCCACTTGCAATCCTATAGCTTCATATTATCATAGGATACAGGATGACCCTCCTGTGATCAAACTTCTCCAATGGAAAATTTTTAGGCATATGTCTACACCTCAAACAAATGCTCAAAGTCTAGCATCTTTAGCACAAGTGTAAGCTTCAGGTTGTATATGCTACAACCCACTTCCACTCCTTAAACATCCTTGGGCTGCTTGTTTAGTGCCTTGGCCCCTCCTCTAGGTCTAGAACAGACCTTTGCTAACTTCCTTCTACCCGTGGTCTGCCCTTTTAAGGCCTTGTCCAATGCCTTATCAACCCAAAGGGCAGCCTTTTTAGTTGCTGCCCATCCTATACTTGGTCTGCATTTTATAATACCCCCCGTTAGGGTACTCTAACAGTCATCCAACCCTGCATATAAAAACATTACAAGCAGCTATTAGTTAATGAATATATATGTACTACTGCTATTGCTTCAGAGTTTGTTTGCAAACGCGTACTGCAAAACTATTTTGAAAATGAAAAGGCACAATTCCTCTTAAAGAGGTCCTTGAAAAGGATTGGTTCCTTAGTGGAAACCAAAGTTAGAGTGTCAACTAGTTGTGTTATGTGAACTTTCTCAACAATGAAATACCACTGCAATTATCGGTAGACTCAGGTGCCTCTCACAACTTTTTGAAGAAGGATTTGGAAAGTGAACTTGGGATTAGGGTTCATACTCAATAAAAATTATATGACAATAAACATTATGAGTGCTTCATACTCAATAAACATTATTGGTAGGTTTAAACTCCAACTTATATGACATAGTAATTTTATCCTGATATGGGGAAAGTAGCAAGACCCCTTCTCCCAACTCATCTCTTGTACATTGCAAAGGCGTTGTCAAAAAATAATTTCCATAATTTGTTATTTTGGATTTCGGTCGGTTCCATGACTTGATATTTGAACCCTTCATCTTCAATAGATTCATATAAAGAGAGAGAATGAAACAACCCATGTCTTCTTCATCAATGTAGAGAGGATAGTTATTTGGACTATTTTGGTCAATTACAACATACGTGAACTTAGCCTCTTTATACAACCATCTGGTTTCTTTTGCAAACATTGGAATAGTGGCGTATTTCATATCGATATGCATGGTACCTCCCAACTTATTAGCCTAGCTTCTAGAAAATATAATGATGTATGTAGCTGGTACATTTTCCACCACTACATCCATTAATATACTCTTAGTAGGTAACTGATCCAAATTAACCACGAGGTCTGTTATCATTCCCAAAAATTTGAAATTCCTACAATCAGAACTGTAAAGGCTATGATAAGGCCTAGTTATGTCCAAACCCATCCATTCCATGATAATTTTAGGCATAAGGTTATGAGAAGCCCAAAAATATCGCATACAGTTATGAAAAAAATTATCTTGTAAATTGAGTGTGACATAAGGGGAAGATCGTTCCTCCTTGTCATTGGCATGAGGACCACATTAGATTGCAGGGGATTCATTAGTTAGGTTAATGGTATCTTTCTTATCATAGGTTTCAACATGGTGAAGTAACCTATCAATTTTCTTTTGATATGTAAGATTTTTTTACTAACTCATACAATGAGATAGGGATCTTAAGTTTACTCAATTCTTGCTCAGGATTGAAAGATGATCTCTCAGACTCTTTAGAATCATGCTCATCTTTTTTGGGTGTATTTTTATTAGTAGGATTTTCTTGTTAGGTTTTGATAATATCTCGAATATTATCCTTGGGTAGACTATTAGTTTTAAAAGTTGAAGGAGAGTGAGGTGTTTTGTCTATAGGATTTTTCACAGGATATTTGAGGGTTCAAGGATTAGAGGTATAACCCATTGGGGAGGATCTAGGAATCAAATCATATTTCCTTTGAATTTCATGCTGTATGTTTTCTGTACGAAATTGGTAATGAGTATTAGACTAGTTATTTATCCCATGAATCTCAAGCAGCTCGATTTCAACTGAATTTGACCACATTTGCATATGTATGCATGTTTGTAATTGTCAAGACAAAACCGTGTCAAATGTCAACGAGGTCTTGATTTAATGGTACAGCAAAGGAGGTGAGACATGTTTTGCCCCTCGGTGGAGTGTCTCTCCGTGCAAGCAGGCCGTTGGGGGCAGGATCCTCCTAATGGTGATTTCTTAGCTGAAGGTATCGTTCAAGAGTGTTGTGAGTCGTAATCCAGTCATAGTCCATTGTCAATTATACTAGAATGCAAAGGGACTCGCTTGCTACACAAGGATGTTCCGAAGCATCTTTGTCCCAAAATTTAAAAAACTGTGGCCAATGCTGCGTAAACATTGTGATCAATGCCTCCACTATGTAATGAAAAAATCCAAGCATATGGATTTGTAGCCAATGGCATCTAGCTTTGACCACTCCTTCAAATCACTGAAATATTCAACCTATGTAAACTTCGGATGCAAGTATTGGACTTGTGTTGGGCACCTAGCCCACAGCAAATGCATCTCCCATAAGTCCTAATTGAAAGCTTCTTTCCCCTCTTGTGATATTTTCCAATCATCTAGTAACTAACTGTGGACTTCCCAAGGTTGATGCCTATTAGAAAATATTAGCCCCAGTATAATAAAATCAATTAAAGAATATTTTTTCTAAGAAGCAATTATACCGATGGGTTTAGAGCAATACATGTTAGAAGACTCTGAAAATAAATGAAGAATTAAAGTACTGACTAAAAAGATGCTTCCAATCAAACACGATGAAACATATCTTTTTATAAGTAAATACTAAAAAATCGCTGGAAAAAGAGTGCAAAACGTAGAACGTTTAGCTTACTCTTAAGTAAAATACTAAAAATAAGAAAAGGATTTGGTTTGGGCTTTCAGAATATTTTCGGATCCTACACTCCTGATCACATGCAGGAAGCTAAGGAGATTTCCCTCTTAGGCCATATTTATATGTATTAGCTATGGATGGTCTTGGTTATTTGTTGGAAGCAGCAAGAATACAGGGGAAAATCTGGGGGATTTAGGTTCGTGGAGACAAGGAGGTACTTGACAGTAATTTTGTTGCTAACTAAATGCTATTCAATTCACCTAGAACCCAATTTGGTGATTGAAAACATGAGATAACTAGACATCTTGTGTTTCATTGAGTGTGGTTCTTAGTGATCAGAAATCAGAATTTTGGCTCATAGGAGCTGAGATTCCATCAAAGATTGCTCCACACTAGAGGAGAACACCCTATGCAAATAGGGGGGTAACGGGCGAAAACCCTAGGCAAAATTTCCTAGCCTGTCACCCTAGGGATGCCTATTGTTTGGTACTAGGTTTGAACTTTGCAACTAGGATCCAAGGTGCATAAGAATCAATTTCCCTTGGCTGACCTCCTAGTTAATTGCATCAACAGATCATAGGATCTTGTTTACATGTTCTTTGTATGAATTCCCCAACTGTATTTCATCATCCACCAATTCAGGTACTCCTTGCACCATGAATTGATGTTGACAATCAATAAATCCCATGGTTAGTTTTTTATGGCAAGTAACTGCCAACTGGAATCATTTTGCTATTACAACAAGCAACACTTACAGCATAAATTGAAATGGCATTTGGTTAAGAATTTGAACATGACAAGAATTTTGCAACACACTTGTATAATTATTAGGAGATTTAGGATGTGATTAGATGGAGAACTACAGAAGGATCTCTGTGGCCATGTCTAGCATGTGTATCACTCATGTGAGGATGTGTTGTGATTCAGCAATTTGCAATTTTGCATAGTTTTTCATTTCATGATTTATAAGGTAGAGTAACTAGTAGTCAGACAGCCTACCTTCAAGGACCATCACACATTAATTGGCAGGAAATTGATATATGAGGAAACAAATATGGTAAGGACCGGAAAGTGTGTTTTATTCTTTTCTAAATCATTATTCTTGTGATGTTTTAAAAATTTGTTAGTTATTCCCTTTTACACAAATTAATAGAAATTTGTAGATTACTTATTAAAGCATGTAATCGTTTTTAATTTAATTTATCATCGTAGGGGGGCTCTTGTACCATAAAACTCAGAACTAGCCAGACTTAAAGATTAGATGATTTTTACTGTTGTTTATGCTCAGAGACTAGAGTTGGGTTTTGATGGTACTTCTACTTTCAATCTCAACCTAGAGTTTGCTACAGCCTTCTGGTCATTGCTTTTCAGTGGCTGCAATATGACTTTTGGCCACTATTTGTGCTCAAAACTGCCCAGATTTGAGTACTAGGGCATTTTTGATGGTAGAATTAAACTCAGAACCCAAGATGAAGAGTGTGTACCTCATGAATGATTCCCAAAATTGATACAAGTCTCTTTTCAATGTTTTCATGCCTAGAAAGCGCCTGGAATTAGGGATTTAAGACTGCTTGTTGCTGTTATTCATACCCAGATCTTACAGGCTCGATATCTACATTGTATGACAGACTTAGAAAATTAAATAAGAAACAGAGTGATTTTCTATATGAAGTCTTTGAGTTGAATAACAGTGAAAATAGAATCTATAGACACTAAGAGGGGGGGGGTGAATCAGTGTAAAGCAATTTTACAACTTTTCTTGACCCGTCACACTTAACTACCAATTCATCATTTCATTATTTTACCAATCTCATAATCATTTCATAAACTTCATCATTCACATATCATAGCATTTAACTCATCAAGAACCATAACACAAAAGAACACCACACCATATAAATTTGTAATATTTTTATATTAGTTTTGGTTCGGCTACAACCGTTAGGCAAAATCAGCACCTACTGATACAAAGAGCACCTAATCTTCATCCAGGACCCTGCCTGGTTTTCTTAGACCCTACTAAGAAGGATTTGAGGTATCCTAACCTCAAAAGCAAGACAAGCTTGCATTTACAATACAGTATACTCGTGTTACCATCAAGAAATATCTAACACATCAAAGTTGTTCATCTTCTCTGCTCATCACATCAACTCTGCTGTACCACTGCTCACTACTGCTCATTAATCTCTGTTCATATTTTCTACTCATCAATGTTGCTCATCATCTTGGCTCATCATCTCTGCTGCTGGTCATAGTCTCAATATCTGCTCAAACATCTGTGCTGTTCTTATGATGCTTAAGCATCATCATCAATGCTGCTCACTGTCAATTCATCATACACAAGAGATCTCTGTCATATCATCAATGCTGCTTATCAATATCTGGTCAATCTGCTCATCACTGTTGTTCAAGATGTCATATGTCAACATGTCTTTTGCTGAGAGTACATTCCATACTGCTGTAGCTGTATTACTGCCATATCATCATCATTATGTCACTAGGATGTTTCTTCAATTCACTCTTCATTATACTTAGACTGTGTATTGGCTGAGTGGAAGAGCCCAACACAAATTTGCCTCAGTTCAGATCCATGAAACTTTAGAGAGAAAAGCTCAAAAACTCCACTATCTAGTCACATATTTGTTGCCTCAGATCTTCAATTTTCTTCACAAGTCACAAGTTCTGTCCTGTTTATCAAGTCACTATCAAATTGCTCCTGCTGTGGCTATCACTTTCACTTGTCACTAGTCTTGTCAAACTGATCAACTCTTGTCATGTCACTTGTCCAATAACTTGTCAAATAACTTCAACTCTGCTCAAATGTCAATGCTGCTCATCAAGTTCATTCAAATTGCTGCACAAGCAACTTGTCCTCTGTTATATAAGTTTCCATCAATTTAAACTATATCAACATCACATCTATGATCAACTCAATCTGCTGGACATTTCTTCAAGGATATTCACATGTCAATCTCTCCTCAAGTCATCTAGCTTCACTATTTAGGTCTTGACTATCAACATCAAGTAGTTTGTATAGAGACACTGGTTCAGTTCACATAGTTACTCCCTCATTATTGTCATGGTCAGCTGAATTCCTGAGACAAAAAAATATTCACAAAATTTTACTGTGGCTACTTCAGACTTCAAATGTCACCCAAAAATCAGAGTTGATCAAACTCTGCTGCTGCCCAAAAATTAGAGATGTAATTATTACTTTTAGACTTCTACTGATAAACCCCGAAGTTCTCCTCAGGCATCCTGAATTTCCTTAGAGCATTGCACGCAAATTTCCACAGTCAAAAGATCTTGTTCCCATGAAATTTTCACTGCTCCCATGAATTCAGACTGCTCCCATGAAATTTCAGACTGCTCCCACGAATAAAAAAAAATTCATTGACTGTTCCTTAACTGTCCAAAAAAAAAATTTCCTGCTGCATGAAATTCTCCTACGGCTCCTCAGACCAGCGAAATTTTCCTTAGAGCTCCACGAATTTTCTCACCTAAAAAGTGAGGATTTGAAGGGTATTTATACTATTTTTTCACAAAAAAAATTGGGGCCGACCTGCTATTTAAATTTGGAGCCGACCTCATATATTTTTGATAATTTTTATTATTATTTTTGAACCGAGATAACAAAATATTGGGGCTGACCTGCTATTTAAATTTGGAGCCGACCTTGCAAAGAAAATAAAAAAAATATATTTTTAATGAGGCCGACCTTCAATGATGCTATAAAGCCATCGACCTCTAGCATCTGTTCAGTCTCTGCAAAGTTGGCAACATGGCCTTCTAGGTCAGCTACCCTTCTCCACATTCTTGTTCCTATTCATCGAATACACCTCCGTGAGATTAAAGTGACCCTAACTAAAGACTCTTTAAGTGTGACCTGTATAGTCTGAAAGCTGCCTTGAATAATAGGTAGAATATATGGGTCCATTTTAGCCTCTATAAGCTCTTCTATCAAAATTCTGTTCCAGAGGAAATGTGCATCAGCCTGTTTCCATAGAGGTGGTATTTTCCTTAACCCTGCAAAATTATGTGCCTGCTGTGCATTAAGATTTAAGTCAGTCTGATAGGAGAAGTATAAGCCAGAACTTGTCTCTACAATTTTTAAGAGACTCACAAAGTAGGCTTCATCTCTCTTTTCCTCTGAAGAATAAAGCTTCAAGGCCTTATTGCAAGACAGAAACTTCAAGGACATTATTTGGAAAACAGAAAAACCTTGATGCATGCCAACTTGCTTCCGAGAAGCTATTACAAATACATATGTACCATGGATTTTGAGTTTCTTGTTTTGTTGTTAACCCATGGTTTCTTCAACTTCAAGAGCTTATGTGTAGGGGTGTCCTCCATCAAAGGGTTTCAACTTTCCATTATGCCACTAGGGCTTCTTCATCAGGCAGGAGGCATCAATGACATCAAGTCCATGTTGGCATCAATGACAATTTCATCAACAGAATCTATTAGCTTGTTTTAATCTGATGAAAGAGTAAGTCATCTGTATAAATATTTATCTTACATGGAATTGAATTTGATTTTAGCTCAAATTCAAATTAAATAAGAAACAAAGTGATTTTCTATATGAAGTCTTTGATTTGAATAACAGTGAAAATAGAATCTATTAGCTTGTTTTAATATGATGGAAGAGTAAGTCATCTGTATAATTCTTTATCTTACATGGAATTGAATTTGAGTTTAGCAATCGAAATCCAGATAATCAATGGGAATCTATAAACATGAGAATTGTGTGCACAGAAGCTGAAAGGATTATACGCATAGAATCTATGTTACGTGTAGTGATTGATATTATGCTCGACATTGTTACTCTGATTTCTATACATTGTTAGCTTTGTATAACAAAGAAAATATGAAGGATAAGTGTTCTATCTAATGTGTTTTGATGAAGATAGAGCATCTCAGTTTCCTTTTCAAAAGGATAGGTTAAGCTAAATACATAGATTCATTTAGTGGATCTTTCAAAAGCTAGGAATTTTGGCTAAATATACAAAGGATCATTTGCAAGTTGTACAACTTGGGCTTAGAATTCATTGATATATTATTCATTTCTTCATTGATGTGGTGTCAATGCTTGTTATTTCAAGTTGGTCAATAAGAAATTATAGAAATTGTGTTAAAAATGGGGCATTATATACCTATTCAATACACACCATTGGAGACATTTGTCATCATATAAGGCAATGATCCTTTATGTTACATAGAACAAAGTCTACATATGTGTATGTCATGAATGTTGTGATTTTACGGCATGATGTATGTCATGCTTGTTTGAATTCTGTGGATTGTTTGCCAAAAGAATAATGTGGAGAATAATATTTGATTCTATTAGTTTATTGATTTGTCAGGATTCAGGTCCCCACATGTCTGCTGGACCATTAAGGGACGAGATAACAAGTGGATTCCCCACTTTCCCTGAATCTAGTCAGTGCAGTTGTGTTTCATTGAAACCTTCTAGTTGTATTAGTGTTATACCTCCTTTGAGGAAAGAGTCAATTAAAATTCATTGAAAGAGTCAATGAAAATTCATTGAAAGAGTCAATGTAAACACTCATTGTAAGTCAAGTCAATATAAATTGATAATGTGCCATTGTATTAATTTTATATCATTTTTCTCATGCAGGCTTCAATTCTGGTTTCTATATCGATTTGGAATTTCAATTTTGGAATATTAAGTAAGATGTAAAACATGGTGTTATACACCTGAATGGCACCTCTCTGTCTGAGTGCTGACATTTCTCATGTTGGCACACCAAAGGACACTTATGGATAGAGGTTTTCCCAGAACACTATAGCTTGGCTTATCATGAAATACATTCTTCATTCATCCAGCTAGTTACTTTGTCGTTTTTGCCATGTTAAGATGTATTCGTGACTATCCTTCTATACAACTCGTGAATCATTCACGAGGCCCGGTTGATGCAAGTCGCGAATCTAGATATTCGTGGGTTGCCCTTATGATAAGTCGTGAATCATTCACGGGTTGCTCTACTACATACCCGCGAATGTGCCTCTTAGCATTTAAATATTAAAACACGCACTGATTGGAGATTAGTTAAGTCATTTAACTTAATTTCCTTAACTGCTGTAACTTCTCCAACCTTCGAACTGCCTTATTTCACCCATATAAATAGAGGTAGGGAGGTCCATGAGAGGGGACTTGAATTTCTGCATTGTTATGTTGGAGGAATTGGGACTCTCTTTGCCCACACCTTTGCCCTAGAAGCATTCTCCTTGTGTTGCAAAGCTTGGAGGCTGAGTTCCTTGGAGAAGAGAAGTAGCAGAACCAGATCAAGGTTTCGTGAGGTGCCAAACTTGAAGAGAAGGTATACTTGTACTTGTTTTCAAGATTAATAAAGATGTGATGTCCTTCTTCCCAAATCATTGTTCAATGTGTGATTGAATCTCTGTTTATGATCATATGATGATGTTATTCAGATCATTGTCTCATGTTTATTTGATTATCATTATTTTATATGTGGTCATAATGGTTTGAGGAAGGTATAACTTGTTTTGCAGGTCTCTTGGAGCAGGAGGAGCAAGAGTTGGATTGAAGAGAAAGCTTGGACCAGCCTTCAGTTTATCAGGTGTGGACCTTTCTTATCTTTGATATTGCTTGTATTTACTTGCAGAACTATTTGCATCCACCTTTCAACCCTAGTATGTTGATGGCCTCTTAGACCCTAGCCATAGGATACTTTCCTTTACAACAGAATTGGCGACTCTGCTGGGGAGAGCCTTGTCTGTTTGGGGTTTCTCTTGATTTCTTTTATCCTTTTGCATTGTTTCAGGTCCTTCTTGCCACTTAGGAACACTTTTTAATTATGATAGAACACCTCCCTTGCCTTTCTAAGGCAGTTTTTGGTCCTTTTTGGGATTTTTCTACCTATTCACGAGTTGCTCTTCTGAACAGTCGCGAATACAAGCTTGCATTCACGAGTTGCTGTACTGAACAGTCACGAGTCATTCGCGGGTTGCAGTTATAGACAGTCACGAATATGGCTGGAAGTAGGGATTTTTTAAGTTAGTTTTTGCTTGTTCCCTTATTTGGGTAATCCCTGTTTGTGAGTGGATTTTCTTGATGAATGTTGTATAGCTTGTCTGAAGACCTTTGGTGATCACACCTTATGCTTTTTCGAAAGCCTTTGAGTCTCTTTTACTTGGATTGTTTTTTTTGCATGATGAAGTTTTTTGGCCTGTTTGGGTTGTAGGTTAAAGTGTCTTTGCCCAGATCAGTGATCAGGGTCTTGGGCTCTGTTTTTCCAGTCTGTCTTCTGACAGTAACTAGTTGTCACTTGCCTCTATAAGTCTACAGTGGTTTTTATCATTGTATGTGTTAGCACTCAGAATGTACTCAGGTTTTAAAAAGTAAACTCCAAGGTAACAGCAAAACCACTTTAGAAAGAAACTGGTATTTTCTTCCAGAGAGGGATCTCTCAATACAAATTTATCAAGACCAGATATGAAACAACACTTAAAGATTTGTAAATATGGCTGAAACAATCACATAAACATTGGGCATGGAGTCACATACATATGAAGATGTCACAAAGACATATACACGAAGTTCATTCAAAGGCAAGATAATCACATCATCACAGTAATTCAATTTAATCCAGGTGGAACAGAAGAGATGAGGAAACAACCCATTAATACAAAGCATCCAAGATGAATTCTGTATCAACTTTAGCAGAAAATGTATAAAAATATTTGAAATGATGACTAGAGCATAAGCATATGAATTCTAATCATCTAACGCTGTATTTTAGATATGAAGAAGAAACAAAATGAAGTGTTACACAGGGGAAATACAATCACATAAAGAAAGGAGTACAGACTGTAATATCAATGACACAGGAATCTCTGGTAAACCTCATGCATTCTCTTTGTATTTCAAAAATAGATATGTTCTCCAAAAAATTATTCCACACCACGATGGGTTCCAACCCCCATCTCATAAAAAAGATGCAAATTTATACATAAAAGAATAGATCTTCCAAGAAGATTTTGTAACTGAATGATCAGCTTAATTTAGATTTTTGTAACTAAATCCCTATTCCATAGGAATAAATTACTACTCCAATCCTAACAGATCATAAAGTAAAAATCAACTTGGTAACAGGCTTTCGCCCAGCTAGCTCCACGTCTTCATCCCATTCAGCGTCATGTCTTCGCCCATGTCAGCTCCATGTCCTCGCCCATGTCAGCTCCAAGTATTTGCCCAGTCAAATTCAAGTCTTTGCCCAGTCAACTTCTCGGTGTATGATGCCTGTCTCTAGGAATGAACAATGCACTTTGTCTTTCCAAATCGCTCCACTGCTTTCCACTGTTCTACGCTTGGGGTATCACACTCCATCATTTCCCGAATTGATACTTCGAGCTCCATATATGCTTCATAAGATTTCTTGGGCAATCTGCTTCTGATAATTGCGAACTTCTGTAGAATTTCAAAATCTTCTGATTGACTGTAGAGGCGTGTGCTTGGAGCGTGTCCGAAACCGACAAATGGAAACTGCTGAATCGGCCAGTCCTTTTCACCCAGTCCCAAGCAAATAAAATAATCATTTGAGAAGTCAACCTTGCTTTTATAGGACCCCACTTTCGGATATTTCCTTTGGTGGTTTTGCACGAAACCACTTTCGCCTCTGGAGTCTATCACGATCAGCCACGTGGACCACGGTTTATTTTCCGCAACCACCATCTATTCCTATCTGACACGCACTTTCGTTCTCCGGATTCATTCAAGACCATTGATCTGATTCTTCTTTAATTTCTAACCCTTGGATCATGTGCCACGTACCTCGTTCTGTCGGGCGTCTTGGTAATAAACAATGTGCAAGTCTCCACCCCGGAAACATCTCCAACCGTCGATGAAATCGCCTCTCATCACTCCGTCGTTAGATCGGGAAGGAGATATTCAATTCCACTGAGATTTCCAACCTTATCCTTTGTGCAACTTCATGCTCCGGAATCATCCACAACCATTGATGTGACATACCTTTAACTTTCCACCGTCGGATCAAATGCCACATACCAAATTCCACTGGCCTCTGTCATTTTAACCACCGCACAAGTTTATGTTCCGGAATTGTTAACTGCCGTTGATCCACTTCACCTTTAATCCTCGACCGTCAGATCAATCTACAGATACTCATTCTGCTAGGCGCTTTGGATTTATCTACCGTGCAGGTTGTGGCTCCGGAATCAATCCCAACCATGGATGTGATTTAACTTTCCCTCTCCGCCGTTGGATCGTGTGGTATTTACTCGATTCCACCAGACTCTTATTGCCTTAACCAACATACGATTTCACAAGGCGGATTAAATATGGACCGTGGATCTGCCTGAAACAAATTGATAGCCGCTGATCTGTGCACCCGATTAAACGCCTGAACATACTTTATCTTCCTCGCAACCTTTGAAGAGCAGAGAGAATATCAGCCACTGATTTTCTTCCTTCCTCCATCGCAGCTTAGGATTTTTGGTAACTTAATCGCTTTTTTGCCTATCATCCCATTCTTATAATATATCTTTTAACCAAAGTACCCAAACAACCATTATCTTTTCTCCACCATGGTCTTCCTGCTCCCAGGCTAAATATTGGTGTTAACAGCTGGCTCCATCTGGGGATGATATCCTCCCTGTGAGGTATCAAAGAACTTGCAGACCAGGTGCCTGTTTTTTGATTTTATACAAAAACTCTCAAAAACCTATCTTTTGTTTTTGTAACTATATCATTTTTATACCTTTTTTAGAAATAGAATGGTATGCCTCCTGAATCTTAGGGGTTTCACTGCGAGCTTCAAATCCATTCAGCCTACCATTCATATTGACTGATAAAGAAAAATAAATATGTACAATCTATGATACAAATTAAACCTTCCTCCTCAGGATAGGTAATGCTTTAGATATCGTCCATTTACAGGATTACTCTCCAGAAGAACCCCATTTGTATATTCCAGCAAAAATGCATTTTGGCCTCTGTATCCAGCAACAACATAAGGTCCTACCCACATAGGATCAAATTTTCCATGCTTGTCTTCATTAAGAACATCCCACTTCAAAACCAGGTCATCAATTTGAAACTGCTCTTCCTTGATTCTTCTGTCAAAAGTATTTTTCATTTTCTCCTGATGTGACTGCACTTTGTCATAAGCCTTATTTCTTTGTTCTTCTTTCTGACAGGTACCAAATTCGCAACCCATTTAGAAAACCTGAGTGTTACAATGATCTTGGCATCAAAGAATTTTTTTATTTCTTTCTCAATGACAGGGAGCAATTTAGGGTTTATCCTTCTGAGCTTCTGTTTAAAAGGTTTCTCCCCGGGTTTTATAGGAATAGTATGGTGTATGATAGATGTATCATATTCTTTAAGGTCTTCATAACTCCAAGCAAATACATCTGTATACTTCTTCATTAACTTCACATACTCTTCTTTCTCCCTTTCAGGCAGTTTCTTGGATAATTTTATGATTTTGGGATTTTCTTCAGTACCAATATTTTTATCCTCAACCGCATCTCCAACAGGTTTTACTTTGGGATTCTTGGTGACGTAATTTTGGTCAAAAATATTTTCTAAAGGAATTAGACCTCTTGGTATGAAATTGTTTTTCAGCTGGATAATATCCTTACCTCCCAGGGTCTTCTTCAACTTTTTAGTATCTTCTTCTTCTGTTTCAATTTCTTCATCATCTTTAAGGGCCTCATTATTATCATTGTCATTGTCAAAATGAGTATTCACAAACTCTCCTGATAATTCTAAAAATCTTCGGATCTGCATATCATCTTCAAACACCTGCCAATATTTGGAATTGTCAGGAATAGATGGTCTATTCACCATCTCGATCTGGTATTCCTTCTGACTAGCCATAGGAGTGTCAAATTTTTCTGCAGCCACGGCCAAAGAATCAGCTACCAAATTCTCAAGTCTAGGCACTACCTGAACTGTATGCTCTGTAAAGAAGTTTCCCAACATATCCCATACTTCATTTCTGTAAGTCCTCATATGAGGATGCCTGGTTTGATAGCTCTCATTTACCTTATTTATGACCAATTCTGAATCTCCCAAGACCCTTATTTTTTGAGCTCCCAAGTCCTTCAAAGCATGCAGACCCAATAATAGAGCTTCATATTCTGCTACATTATTTGTACATTCAAACATTAATTTATATGACAGAGCTTTGAAATCCTGAATAGGAGAAATTATATATACACCAGCTCTGGCACCAGTTTTTGCAACAGACCCATCAAAATACATAGTCCACTGGCCTTCCCTTTTTTGTTTTGCTTCCCAAGCATCCTGTTCCACCGTTTCTTTTTCCTTATTCTCATCAGACTTCCTCTGCTCTTCAGACTTCTTTTGTAATGCTCCTTCTAAATCATGTGGGACAACATCATTAAAGAAAATAGAAGACCCCAAATCAATATCAACAGCATATATGTGATGAACCTCAGGTTTATCTTGACTGCTTACTACATAAGGAGTTCTTTTTTCACTGTATAATCTTCTGTTCCCATCTCGAACAGGAATTGTAGCATATGACATATCCATCTGCAAACTACCTTTCAGCTTGGAAGTCCAAGATCTTGACAGCAATACCCCAAATTTGGGTGGAATATCTGCCACTACTACGTCCATGACTATAGTCTTAGCAGGCAATTTATTTAGGGTTACCACCATATCCTTAATCAAACCAAGACACTTTACCCTTTTAGAATCAAATGAATATAAATCTTTATAAGGTCTTGTTAGATCTAATCCCAGACTTTCTACCACTCCCTTAGGCATTAGATTATGTGATGCCCCTGAGTCTAGCATAGCATTATGGACCACTTTATCATGCACGTTTAGACTCAAATAGAAAGGAGGAACTTCTTCTCCGTCTAAATTTTCAACCTTCGATCCAAATGAAATGGTAGGATTATCATCATTCAGTTCCAAGATATCAGACTGCCATTCACCTTGATTTTTGACCATTTTGGAGATAGTATCCCTGTATTCAGTGTTTCTCAGTAGTTCATTAAATGGAACAAAGATTTTAAGCTTTGAAAGCCGATTTTGTAGATTAAAACTAGCACCAATTTTTTCCACATCAACCGGAGTCGCCTTCTTTATTATTTTATCCCTTTGTACATCATTTTCAACCTCTTTATTTACAAAATAATCTTTTTGTACTTATTTTCCTTTTTCTACATTTACAGAACTAGGGGAAGGCTGATTTGGGTTTACCTTCCCTTTATTAACGAGGACATCCCTGTTCCTCAATCTGATTTTCCTTTGTACATCATCCATAGCATGTAAATAACCTCTTTGATACTGCTCATTTTCCATCTCAAATTCTCCACTTGCATCTTCCTGTGCAAACATATTATGTTCCTCTTCAGTAAGATATATTTCTGAATTTTGCTTTCCAAACAGATGAATCTCATTCTCTGGGGGATCTTGTTCATCAGCAACATAATTTTCAGGGAAGGGTGGACGGATGGGTTGTTCTTCTTGGTTTCTTGGATTTCTCTGGTCTCTCTGTCTATTTTGGGGAGGAACATGGGGATTTGGCCTTCTGAAATTTGGATTCCTGATTTGGGGCTCCCCTTGCTCTCTGTTGAAAGGTCTAGTATCTATGGTTAACCTATCCATCAACTTTTCCATGGTTTTCAACATCATTTCAAATTTAACATCAGCGGAAGAAGATGAAGTAGAAGGCACGTTTTCTTATTTTCTCCTCCTATCCATATACAGTAGAAAACATGCCAACGATGATCAAAATTCCGCCCACCACACTACATAGCTTGCATGAATATTAAAAAAATTCAAGAAAGCTTGTCATTCACTAGGGTTTCTCCCATGGTGGAAAGCATGTCATACACTAATGTTCCATAGGGTTTTTTCCATGGTGGAAAGCATGTCATACACTAATGTTCCATAGTATTGGCTTAGGTTTTTAAATATACCTAAGGCAATACTATTAAATATTAAAGAAAAATTATTAATATAAAAAAACATAAAGAATCTATTATTACTTTCTTTAACCACCCTTTAACTAAAAGTTTATTTAAATCTTAATCAAGCTGTATTTAAACATAACAATATACTATTACATAAAATAAACTTCTGTTGTATAGTTGTTTCTCTTAAAAACATTAAGAAACAAAAACATATTGCTAACAGTTTCCTCAAGCACTTTTTAACTAAAAGTTTATTTAAATATTAAGATGTATTTAAGCATAACAAAATAACCACCTAAAATAACTTTAAGATGTATTTAAGCATAACAAGATAACAACCTAAAATAACTTCTTGTTGTATACTTGTTATTCTTGGATTAATCTGGTTGTTGATCCCCTCAAACAAGTCTAAAATATCACATAATATCTAAATATGAATCAATCAATCAAAATGGTGGTTTTCACTGAAATCAATAATTTGTTGTTGTTTTCCATGTGTAATGATGCACAACACTCTATTACAATAGAATTTAGTTTCACAATTCAGATGCTGACCGTGTATACGACAGTAAGAAGCTCAATATTCCATCCTATAGCCCAGCTATTCGGTTTATTATGATCACAAATTACACCAACTAGAGTAGATTCTACTACTCCAATAAGGCTTGTGAGAGCTGTTAACGATAACTGAGCCGGATACCTCTTCAAAACAAGTGCCTGCATTCGATTTTACCCACTATACAATCAACAATAATAAAAAATTCCAAATATAATAATATTCAATCGACAGAATTGGCAATATACTTGATAATGATGAATACCACCTGAAAAATAATGGACGCAGACCCCACCACGACGCCCCCAAATACCAAGATGGACCCCAGAATAATATTATGCTTATAATTGTATGCAACTCGATCGCTTTTAACATCAGGTGATGAAGAATTAAGAGCAGGACCTCTGTATAATGCCATGACCATTGCACCACCCACACATATAATTGTGCCCAGTACTTTTGCTTGTCCTCTGAAACTTCTGATATTAACTTCCTCTAGTCTAGCAAAATCACCAAAGTTGATTGAGCACATTGAAATATAGGTTGCCAGTCAAACATTAAACTATTGACATTCATTGTACATCAATAATCAAACTATTAACATTCATTAGAGCTCAATAATCAAACCATTGACATTCACTGTAGATCAATAATCAGTAGGATCCATATGGAAAACAAACCTGAAAGGTGCTACCATTCACACACAAAAAAAATCGTTGACAGGAAATAGTAATAATTATATAACTTCTACCTCAGGAATATGGTAATTATAAATGTCAAAACAGAAATTAGGTTAAATGATGCTGCACAAAACGTAAAAGAAGTGTAGTATAATCCTGGACTGTAGATATTCTGAGCAACCACGATTCTGTAACCAGACATCAATAAAATATATTTCTTGTTAAATATGTATTGCACAGTTTATTCAACAATATCAACGAACATACAAATGCCAAAGGTAGTACATGCAGAAAATGCTTACCCGGTTCCAAGGAAGAAAATTTGAAATAAGACAGGCCATGTCAACGGCGCACGTTCCTTCCTGCAATGCTAAATCTTAGACTAAATCAAATGACCCTCTCTATGCAATATATATATATATATAATTTCAAATTTGTACATCTAAAGATAAAGAAGAATTGATTGCTCACTTTTCTAGAAGGTAAGTGAATGGAGCAATAGCTAGTGTTCCAATAACCTGTCTGTATGTCACGAAAACAAAATGATTCATTCCATCTCTTAAGACCATTCTCGTGAGGATAAACATGCCTGCCGATGCTACCTGAATTATAATTTGAAAAGGATGGGGTTTGAATTTCTCAATTCCCTGTAAAGAAACCATCATAACAATACTGCCGATCAACCTACTGGTATGATCGCAAACGCTTTAGTAGTATTCTTCTCATCACCAATACTTGAAGAAGATTAGCATTTTATTTACTATTGACACAATTATTTTTGGCCGACATGTTACAATGTAACGTGACATCACATGACAAGATTTCTCCCATAATATTCACTTTCACTATTATTTTTTGCCGACATGTTAGTAACGTTACATCACGTGACAAGATCTCCCCCATAATATTCACTTTCACTATTATTTTTTGTCGACATGTTAGTAACTTTACATCACGTGACAAGATCTCCCCCATAATATTCACTTTCACTATCACTTTCACTATTATTTTTTGCCGACATGTTATTAACGTTACATCAGGTGACAAGATCTCCCCCATACTGGGCTGTAGAGTGCCTCTCGGCGCAAAGCATGGTGGAAAGCATGTCATACACTAATGTTTCTCCCATGGTGGAAAGCATGTCATACACTAATGTTCCATAGTATTGGCTTAGGTTTTTAAATATACCTAAACCAATACTATTAAATATTAAAGAAAAATTATTAATATAAAAAAACATAAAGAATCTATTATTACTTTCTTTAACCACCCTTTAACTAAAAGTTTATTTAAATCTTAATCAAGCTGTATTTAAACATAACAATATACTATTACATAAAATAAACTTCTCTTGTATAGTTGTTTCTCTTAAAAACATTAAGAAACAAAAACATATTGCTAACTGTTTCTTCAAGCATCTTTTAACTAAAAGTTTTTTTAAATCTTAAGATGTATTTAAGCATAACAAAATAACCACCTAAAATAACTTTAAGATGTATTTAAGCATAACAAGATAACCACCTAAAATAACTTCTTGTTATATACTTGTTATTCTTGGATTAATCTGGTTGCTGATCCCCTCAAACAAGTCTAAAATATCACATAATATCTAAATATGAATCAATCAATCAAAATGGTGGTTTTCACTGAAATCAATAATTTGTTGTTGTTTTCCATGTGTAATGAAGCACAGCATTCTATTACAGTAGAATTTAGTTTCACAATTCAGATGCTGACCGTGTATACGACGGTAAGAAGCTCAATATTCCATCCTATAGCCTAGCTATTCGGTTTATTATGATCACAAATTACACCAACTAGAGTAGATTCTACTGCTCCAATAAGGCTTGTGAGAGCTGTTAACGATAACTGAGCCGGATACCTCTTCAGAACAAGTGCCTGCATTCGATTTTACCCACTATACAATCAACAATAATAAAAAATTCCGAATATAATAATATTCAATCGACAGAATTGGCAATATACTTGATAATGATGAATACCACCTGAAAACTAATGCAGGCAGACCCCACCACGATGCCCCCAAAGACCAAGATGGACCCCAGAATAATATTATGCTTATAATTGTATGCAACTCGATCACTTTTAACACCAGGTGATGAAGAATTAAGAGCAGGACCTCTGTATAATGCCATGACCATTGCACCACCCACACATATAAATGTGCCCAGTACTTTTGCTTGTCCTCTGAAACTTCTGATATTAACTTCCTCCAGTCTAGCAAAATCACCAAAGTTGATTGAGCACATTGAAATATAGGTTTCCAGTCAAACATTAAACTATTGACATTCATTGTACATCAATAATCAAACTATTGACATTCATTGGAGCTCAATAATCAAACCATTGACATTCACTGTAGCTCAATAATCAGTAGGATCCATACGGAAAACAAACCTGAAAGGTGCTACCATTCACACACAAAAAAAATCGTTGACAGGAAATAGTAATAATTATATAACTTCTACCTCAGGAATATGGTAATTATAAATGTCAAAACAGAAATTAGGTTAAATGCTGCTGCACAAAACGTAGAAGAAGTGTAGTATAATCCTGGACTGTAGATATTCTGAGCAACCGTGATTCTGTAACCAGACATCAATAAAATATATTTCTTGTTAAATATGTATAGCACAGTTTATTCAACAATATCAACGAACATACAAATGCCAAAGGTAGTACATGCAGAAAATGCTTACCCAGTTCCAAGGAAGAAAATTTGAAATAAGACAGGCCATGTCAACGGCGCACGTTCCTTCCTGCAATGCTAAATCTTAGACTAAATCAAATGACCCTCTCTGTGCAATATATATATATATATATATATAATTTCAAATTTGTACATCTAAAGATAAAGAAGAATTGATTGCTCACTTTTCTAGAAGGTAAGCGAATGGAGCAATATCTAGTGTTCCAATAACCTGTCTGTATGTCACGAAAACAAAATGATTCATTCCATCTCTTAAGACCATTCTCGTGAGGATAAACATGCCTGTCGATGCTACCTGACTTATAATTTGAAAAGGATGGGGTTTGAATTTCTCAATTCCCTGTAAAGAAACCATCATAACAATACTGCCGATCAACCTACTGGTATGATCACAAACGCTTTAGTAGTATTCTCTTGTCACCAATACTTGAAGAAGACTGATTAGTAAGCGTCTTATTTACCACTGACACAATTATTTTTGGCCGACATGTTACAATGTAACGTGACATCACGTGACAAGATTTCTCCCATAATATTCACTTTCACTATTATTTTTTGCGGACATGTTAGTAACGTTACATCACGTGACAAGATCTCCCCCATAATATTCACTTTCACTATTATTTTTTGCCGACATGTTAGTAACGTTACATCACGTGACAAGATCTCCCCCATAATATTCACTTTCACTATCACTTTCACTATTATTTTTTGCCGACATGTTAGTAACGTTACATCAAGTGACAAGATCTCCCCCATACTGGGCTGTAGAGCGCCTCTCGGCACAATAAGAAAAATATTCAATGAGTAGGAAAATTTGGAGCACATAGTTGCATACATAGCTTCGACTAAGCATCTCATACCATATCCCCTATGGTATCATCATGGGATAGAGATAGGGGGGGCACATTGGGATGGTGTGGTGATATCGAAGTAGTATAGATGGCGGTGAATAATGGTGGTTTTTGAAGAGGTGCATGCAATGGAAAAGTTGGTGGGTATGGGTGACAATAATGGCGCACCATGGGATGTAGTATGGGTGGTAGTACACTAGGAAGTACACCAAAAAGTGAAAATGATATCCCAAGAGTCGGGGTAAATTTGTCAAAGGCTGGACTTACCAAGCCTATTGGTACATATGATGGGAGAAAAGTCAACAATGGTGGAATATGTTATGGTGAGATTGTCCATCTAGAATTGAATAGGGCCACCTGCACACACATTTACATTTTTTTAATTACTTTACCATTTAAATAAGATTTAGCAAAAGTAACATTTCAACAAGGTTAAACTTCACATGTGATGCCTAAGAAGGTTTTGATGGATCCATCCTAGGTGGAAAAGGTTTATCACTATATGATACCACAACCTATACAAACATAAAATGAAGGAGAGCATTATAGAAAATTAAAAGTGTATTTAAACTAAAATAGACAAGGTTTATCACTATATGATACTGCAACCTATACAAACATAAAATGAAGGAGAGAATTATAGAAAACTAAAAGCATATTCAAACTAAAATCATTTATAATATGGACTGAAAATATATGACAACAATTGCAAGAAGATATCATTTTAATTCATGGACCACTCACTCCACCATACTTAAGTGTGTGGTACACCAATGGAGTAGACCGTTGCAGCAAAAACATCATGGGTAGATACCAACACAACTACATAACTTGTTTCCCAAGTGTGTTATCTAGGAGTAGAAACTACAAAAACCATATAATTAGATATATAAATATAAATATAATTATATATATAATTAATCAAGAAAAAAGAGATGGTCAACATACTAACCATGTCCATAAACTATTAGGCATATTGGTATATGTTTCCCCTTAACAAGCCTTCCCATATCTCAAACCTCTATGGGGATTACGTAAGACTCCATGTTTCCTCTTGCACCTCGACCCTACTATAGGGGATGAAGGACCAACTCCTCTCCCAAAATCACCTAATGATCACTCCTCACATGATAAGGCTATGAAACCATTGTGTTGAATCAGTTTACAGGCCACAACAAATAGGGATGTTTGGGTTGGGGTAATTCTCCTCCTATGTGTGGATGCTAGACAGGGGGTGGTGGGCTATCGCTTATAAGGATGAGGAACTAACAATGGGATTCTCCTATAACTCTCTTTGTCCTACACACACCCAAAACCCACCCCCTATAATTCACCAATGTTAATGTAGTTGACATGGTTCCCTAACACAAAATCAACATATAATTTCCTAAGGAAATAGAGAGGCACCTCCCTATTATTGCAAGGAGGTTTTTCAAATACCATAAACCACCTATCGATTCAATGGTGTTTAATTGTTTGGAAGGTGCACTAATCCATACAAATTTGTCTCATAGTCATTGGAGGATTTCATCCAAGTCTTGGGTTGATAAACATTGCCATATTTTGTTTTTTGGGAATGTTGAGGTCTCTAACCTACTCTTTACTCAGGCTAGTCCTATAGCATTAAAACATTATAGACCAATAATTGGATATATTAGATAGTTTTCCTTGGGCATATGCAATTGCAGATATAATTTCCACTAACAAAGTAGCCAGTGACAATCAGGTGGGCTCTCTTATATTTTGCAAGTCATTACAAAAATTTCTAAGAGCTCTCAAATTTGTATTGATTTCATGTCAATGTTTGGTGGTTCAAGATTCCTGTTTCGATTATCTTTATGGTTCAATTTTGGGTTCTCTTCATGGTTTAGGCTTGAACAATCTTATAGATTCAATGTAGACAATATTGATTCAATTTAATAAAAAAGTTGGGTTGGGTTTTAGAATTTATTTGATTTTTAAACAAAATACAAAATTGAAAAACAAAAAAAGAATAAATCCTACATGTAATCCAACGTTGTTTAGGTCGAAATGTCGTTGGTCATTGGTTGGCTATGTTGGAACTCAATTTGGTTGCATGTAGTGTGATCAATCACCACTAAACATGTGCTACAATCTATGGGGAAAATAGATTGGTCGTCAAGTTTTAAAAATATATATATATCCAGGAGCACACACATGTTATTGGCACACACGTGTTAATAACATGTGCACGCTAATGACACATGCGCACGCCTTTCAAGGTGACATGGAATCCTTATTGGCAATCTAAGAATGCTTGAAGAAAGAATGTAAGCAAGTTCATAAATTTGTGTGTTTGTGTGTGTGTTTTCATGCATGAGTGTGTTCTTGGTGACCGTATTTCTAGTTTTGAGGCCGCCATATTCATGCACCTGACCATCCAAATTTTCCACTTTGCTCGATCCCACATAATGGGACAAACATGGTCATTTATAAAATATATTCTCATATTGCTCAAATATTATCATCCTCTTATGTGGATATTAAGGTTCATATATGTAATTTCCCTTGAGAATAATTTTCCCAATGTGCTCAAATTCACCAAATTTCAACTCTAGGTATATGGATACAACTGATTCCAAACTCCTCCAATTACTTTCAAACTTGGTGAGGAAGGTCATGAGGGTTGATGGGAAAAATTAACACGTATATAATAAATATAACCAACTGATATACCCAGCCATGGTCTGCAATTTTCAAGGGAATAATTTTTGGGGCAAGACTAGTCAATTTGGGAGGTGGAAAACCCCCCTGAGTCCTGGAACAAATCTCTTCCAAACACTGTACAACCTCCAATAATGGTTGGTATGAGACTTGGATATGTTATAATACATTAATTAAAGTATATTTTCATCATTATATGTGGTTTTTGGGTCGAATAGGTATCCAAGAGAACTCAGGGAATTTCCTAGTAATTTTGAGGCTCAAACCCCCAATGGTGGATGGCTCCAGATTGCTCCAAATGCTCTCAAATTGTACAAGAAGGTGTATGAATGATTTTAATACATAAAAAAAATTCTTATAGTTTTATTTAAACCATCAAATGAATTCTGCAACTCACTTTGGCAATCTGGTCAATGTATGGAGTTTTACGAGCAACTTGTGGTTCAAATCCTTTAGGGGTAGATGATGAAAATGACTTTCCAAATACACTCAATAAAACTATAATTTCTGAATGAAATCAAGGGAAACATAAATTAAATAAAAATTACTCATATGCATCACCCTTAAACGTTTAATGCCTGCTATAATTCCCTTGAATCAGATGCAAAAAGACTAGTTTCAACCTTGGGGAAAATGATAGGCAATCTTCTCTAAATGCAATGAAACTCAACAAAATATCTCCAAATTCTTATGTAATGAAAATTAAATTTATAAAATACATAAATAAAATTACATTCATCCATAAACCATCAGTATTTTACATATCCATTCAAATCCATCAACATTCCATTCGTTCAAAACAAGGTAGTGGGGAATGGCACTATTTCTTCATTGCTTAACATTTTTACATGAAATATTTTGGTATTTTGAGCTGAGAGTATTATGAAACTTAAATAAATATCGTTTAAATCACAACATAAAATAATGTGTAATTATAATCTCCACAAAAGATATCAATATCTCACCAAGTGTGCCTCAATCAATAGAGCAAGAATATGATGAGAAAACTTGAAATAGATGACAGAACAAGCTGATCTTGAAGTGTCCACGAGTTGAATTATATATTGCACCTATAAGTTATGACTCCAATAAAACTCCATGAAATACCTGAATGGCCTTTACACACCAACTTGGATGGGAATTTTTCACCCTCGAAATTGGCTAAGGCAAGAACTAGTCATCCACTAGCTCTCTCTCTTCACAATTGAAAATTTATCAAATGATAAAAAATATCCCTTCATTATTTTTTATTGACATTTATAAAGTTTCTAATCTCTCTATGGATTGAATTCCTTCCAATATATGCATTCACACTATATTTGGGTAGAGATTCCAAAGAATGCCACTTGTACAACAATTTCTAGTCTCCCACTTCCACCAAATCACATGTGGAAGCATCTTAGCTTCCCTAACTCCATTGAGCTCCATCTTGGAGTTATATTTAGCCCTGAAATGTCATATATGTCATATTTAAGCCTTCATATCTGATTTTTGTCATAGGTTCCATCGCATCTTCATTATTGTTTTCATAGAGCTAGGGAATCTAGTCCAAGTGTCTCACTATCTCCAAAATGTCTCTTCCTCTTCCATGGGAGTTACTCTTACACTCCAATTCAAGATCAATTGATTCATTCCAAGTATATTGACCTTCCAACTCATCCCAAGACCCTTGTGCTTCTTATGGATTCGAAATGACAACAGGGGGATGCCATGTGGCATAGAAAATCTAGCTTGTGTGGGTCCCACATCCTCTATGTGTCTTCATGATCAATTTCCACTTTTTATTTTCCATTGTATTTATTTATTTATCTCCTTTATTAAATATTTATGTCATTTTAATGTTCAAACATCATTTACTGTCCCCCTTATTCCAAACCCCAAAGCTTCCACCCCCAACCTAGTAAACTAGTAATTTTCCTCATTGGCAATTATTTGACCCTTAGCATCAATTTGAAAAAATCTCATGAATATGGAAAATGTGATTAGTCCATTGTGACCCAATGCAAAATTTGGGACATGAAAAATTATCCCTTCCCAACATTGCTTGTCCTCAAGCAATTTCAAACATGGGTGTTGAAGAACATGCTTTCTGTATGATTCTTTGAAGTTGTCACTGAGTTTCCCAACTTTGAGTCTTTGAGATCCCATGAATATTTTAGAGATGAACCACCATGCTTGTGGCTGCACTACTCTAATTAAAATCACTTTATTAAGTGGAGAATCCATCTCCCACACTGCTTGTTTCCCCAAAAAAATGAAATTAATGGGACTAAAAACTATCCCAGGGTCCCATTGCTTGTATTTCACTCCAATAATTAAGAGTGCTCTCCAACCCATACCATTAGGAAAGAGAATTCTGGCATCCCATTTTCTTGTATGAATTATTCTAAAAATAATGAGTACATAATATATATCATCAAAGTTTATAACAACATAGTAAAAATGTACATCAAGGAGGTGCCTCATCAAAAAATCATGAAAGTGCTTATACCTCCAAGTATGTAGACCACCATTTTCCAAGTGCATACAAGATTCAAGTGACCAATCAAATATGATCCAATGAAATAGGTGAGGATCTCATGTCCTATAATGATTTTCCAAAAGGATGTGATATGCATCAAAATATTCATCCATGTATTCTTTCATCCAAGAAGTCAATGAAGAATCTCCACTAAAATCTGAACCAAATAATAAGCAAAAAAAAGAGACTTCAAATGGATCAAAGAAGTCTCACCCATACATCCATGAATGAGAGAATCATAAAGATATAACAAAGTATGTGTCTGGAAACAAAAATGTTCTCCAATCATAAATCTATTCACCCCAGTGTTGGATGAAGTTCCTCCAACATCAAATGAACCAAATGTTGAGCAAGATAAACCATGAGTCTTCAAGTGACTCAAATGCATATCATAGGTGCATCCATGTAGATGTGCATCATCATAAAGTAACAAAGTATGCATTTGAAAATGTGAATAAGAATGTGCTCCAACCATATCATCATAAAAAAGTAAATCTAGGAGTTCCATACTCCTCATGTGGAACCATCAAAAATAACCCTTTCACCCATACGTCATTGAGACTAATGATGCAAAACATGGAATTGCAGGATGTAAAAGAATGAACTAATTCACCCGAATGATAAAAAATTGCAGAAGTTTCATCATGGGAAGGATCCATATGGGTAGTATCATGCAGCTCCTTAAAAAGTGTGAAACCTTTGTCATAGATTGGTTCCAATGTAGAGGAATCATGCTCTGCTTTAAAATTTTCATAACCTTCATCAAGAGACAATTCTAGTTCCTCTTCCACCACATCAAGCACATTCAAATTTCCACACTTCTCGTGATCCACCATGTCATGAGAATCCTCCAAATAATCCACCATTTGACAATCTGAAACATAGGAGGAAAAACAAGTCTCTTTCCACTTTTCAAGAAGTTGCTCATTTTGAATTGTGAGATTATGATTATCCTCATTTTTATTCAAGTATGCATCATGTAACAATTCATTACGCTCAAATAAATGGTTTCTATAAAAAAGCAAAGACATGAAATTACCTTTGATGTGGCACATTGCTCTTTGAATCTTTTCCATGTCTTCATGAAAATGAGGCTCTTGCAAATGAACCTCCTCATCTTCTTCCTTCTTTCTTGGACCAACTTCATGAAGCTCAAGTGGTGATGGGGAAGTTGATCTTGTTTCTTCTTCAACTGCTACAAGGTATTCATTTTCATGTTTAATGGAAGTTTGGCTTACAGCAACACTTGCAAAAGTGATCTCTATGTCATGAACATAGAGATGTGATCACCCATCAGTAGGTACTCCTTCATAGTTCGAGCATCAATCAGTAGATATTCTTTGTTTCATTTCCAAGGTAGGATGTGTCTTGAAATGATCTTCAATATTTTCAATAGAAACTTCTTCATACTCATGTGATGTCTCTTCATCTTTTTTAGAGTCACTCGGGAGTGAATTTCAATCCTATTCATGTACTACTTCTTCTAATTCACCTATTTCATAACTAGGTGGTTCATGGGTCTCCTCCTTTTTCTCCTTCAAGCAAGTTAATGAATTTTCCCCTTTAGTTTTCTTAAGATCAATATTTTCTCCCAAGTTGGATTGACAACAATTTGAATCCTTTATAAGCTTCTTATTCATGTATTCAAATATAGGTTCCATGATTTTTATATGCTCCTCACCATAATATGCGGTTCGCTTTTCATCCCTAGTCATAGTTTCCTCAAAACAATTCCTTCTTCTCCTACTTTTTTTTTCCTCTTCAACAAGAGCAATCTTGGTTACAATATCTAATGGTGGTCCCTGAATTCTTGTCCTCATAAATATCAGACCACATCAGGTGCCAATGTCATTCTCTAATACCACTGTAATTTCCCTTGAGAATAATTTTCCCAATGTGCTCAAATTCACCAAATTTCAACTCTATGTATATGGATACAACTGATTCCAAACCCCTCACATTACTTTCAAAATTGGTGAGGAAGGTCATCATGGGTGATGGGAAACATTTAAAAATATATCAGACATATAATCAACTGATATACCCATCCATGGTGTGCAATTTGCAAGGGAAAAATTTTCGGGGCAAGACTAGTCAATTTGGGAAGTGAAAATCCCCCCTGGGTCCTGGAACAAATATCTTCAAAACACTATACAACTTAAAATAATGGTTGATATGAGACTTGTATATTTTATAATATATTAATTAAATTATATTTTCAACATTATATGTGGTTTAGGGTCGAATAGGTATCCAAGAGAAATCATGGAATTTACTAGTAATTTTGAGGCTCAAAGACCCCAATGGTAGATGGCTCCAAATAGCTCCAAATGCTATCAAATTGTACAATAAGGAATATGAATTATGTTAATACATAAAAAAATTGTTTATAGGTGTCTTTAAACCACCAAATGACTTCTGAAACTCACTTTGGAAATCTGGTCAATGTATGGAGTTTTATGAGCAACTTGTGGTTCAAAACCCCTAGGGGTAGATGATGAAAATGACTTTCCAAATTCCCTCAACCCAACTATAATTTATAAATATAATTATGGTACATATAAAGGATCAACATGACTCATATTCATCACCATTCAACTTCTAATGTCTTCTATAATTCCATTAAATCAGATGCAAAAATACGAGTTTCAACCTTGGGGGAAATGATAGGAAATCTTCTCCAAATGTGTTGAAACTCAAAAAAATGACTACAAATGCTTATGTACTGAAAATTAAACTCATATAATAAATATACAACATTAAATTCATCCATAAACCATCATTATTTTACTTATCCATTAGAATCCATTAACATTACATTGGTTCACAACAAGGTAGTGGGAAAATGGCAGTGTTTCTTCATTGTTTAACATTTTTACATGAACTATTTTAGTATTTAACCCTGAGAGTATTATAAAATTGAAATACATACCATTTAAATCATAACATAAAATAATGGGGCATTATAATCTCCCCCAAAGATATCAATAGCTCACCAAGTGCGCCTCAATCCATAGAGCAAGAATATGATGAGAAAAATTGAAATAGATGAAAGAACAAGCTGATACTGAAGTGTCCATGAGATGCCTTATATATTACACATGTAAATTAAGACTCCATTAAATCTCCATGAAATACCTTAATGGCCTTTCCACACACCAACTTGGATGGGAATCTTTCACCCTCGAAATTGGGTAAAGAAAGAAACTAGTAATCCACTAGCTCTCTCTCTTCACAATTACAAATTTGTCAAATGATAAAAAATTTCCCTCCATTATTTGTTCTTGAAATTTATAAATTTTCCAAGCTCTCTATGGGTTTAATTCCTTCCAAGAGATGCATTCCAACTCTATTTGGGAAAAGATTCCAAACAATGCCACTTATACAACAATTTTTAGTCTCTCTCCACCAAATCACATGTGGAAGCATATTAGCTGCCCTAAATCCCTTGAGAGCACTCTTGGAGATATTTTTAGCCATGGAATGTCATATATGTCATATTTCAGCCTTCATATATTATTTTTTTCATAGGTTTCATAGCATCTTCATCAGTGTTGTCATAGAGCTAGGGAATATAGTCCAGGTGTCTCACTAGCTCCAAAATGCCTCTTCCTCTTCCATGGGAGTTGCTCTTCCACTCCAATTCGACCTTAACTAATTCAATCCAAGTATATTGACCTTCCAACTCATCCCAAGACCCTTGGGATTCTTATGGATTCGAAATGACAAGACGAGGATGCCATGCGACATAGAAAATCTAGCTTGTGTAGGTCCCACATCCTCCATGTGTCTTCATGATCAATTTCCACTTTTATTTTCCCTTGTATTTATTTATTTTATTTGTTATTAAATATCTATTCCATTCTAATGTTCAAACATGATTTATTTTCCCCCTTATTCCAAATCCCAAAGCTTCCACCCCCAACCTAGGAAACTAGTAATTTTCCTCCTTGGCAATTATTTGACCCTTAGCATCAATTTGAAAAACTCTCATGAATATGGAAAATGTGATTAGGCCATTGTGACCCAATACAAAATTTGGGACATGAAAATATATCATTACAGTTGTGTAAGGTTCACAATTCCTCAACTTCATGAGACAGAAAAGATATCTTGACATATGACATGGACCTTTTATCATAGAAACTAGTATAAAGGAAATGAAGTAAATTTTTACTACCTTGGAAGGATGCAAAGTTAAGTATATATCCATATATAAATTGTAATTTCCCAAATTTTTCATTGGGTCACAATGGCCAAATCACATTTTCCATATTCATGAAAGTTGTCAAATCGATGCCAAAAGTCAAATAATTGCCAAGGAGGAAAATCACTACTTTCCTAGGTTGTGGGTGGAAGCTTTGAGATTTGGAATAAGGGTTATAATAAATGATGTTTAGAAATTAGAAGAGGATAAATATATTTAATAATTTATCTTATTAAATAAATACAAGAGAAAATTGAAATGGCTATGGAGAATGGAGACACATGGAGACTATGGGGCCCACTCAAGCTAGACCTCCTATGTTAAATGGAATCCTCCTCTTGCAATTTAGAATCTATGGAAAGCCTGATGTTTTGGTATGGATTATGAGGTTAATATACTTGTCCATATACTTCATAGGTCGAATTTTGGATGAATTGTAACTTACATGGGAGAGGAAGAGCCAAATAGGAGTTTCATGGACACTTGGCTAGATTCCCCTTACATTTATGACATCTATGAGACCAATGATGGAGATTATATGACAATTATGACACAATTCAGATATACATTCTGACATACTGACATTTCAGTCCTGAATAGAGCATCTTAGAGGTCGAATTTGAGAGTTGGAGAAGGCCAAGAGGCTCCTACTCAAATTTTGGAGAAGGGGGGAGGTGAAGAGAAAGGCCACATGGCATAGCATGGGAAGTCACACCAATTCTACTTGGATTTGGTTTATGGATGGATTTGAAACCTTAGAATACCAATAATGTTTATAAAATACAGGGATCGGCCATGACAAGAATCTTTTTTATCATTTGATGAATTTGGGTTTGTGAAGACAGAGCTAGTGGGTGACTAGTTCCTTGCCTTAGCCAATTTCAAGGGTGAAAGATTCCCATCCTAACTGGTGATTTGGAGAGGCCAATCAGGTATTTTCAAGGAGCAAGATTTTTCTTCCAGGAAGTTCATGGACATCTCAATATCAGCTTGTTCTTCCATTCATTTCAAGTTTTCTCACCATATTTTAGCTGTAAGGAGTGAGGCACACTTGGTGAGCTATTCATCTCTTTGAGGGAGCTTCTATTGCTCCATTATTTTGTATTCTAATGTAAATGCTCTTCATTTCAAGTTCAGAAACCTCTCAGGTTGAAAGGCCAAGATATTTCATGTATTATTGTCCAGTATTGAAGAAACAGTGCCATTTCGCCAATACCTTGTCATAAACTCTTGCAATATTGATGGAATCGAATATATGTGTGCACCATTGATGATTTATGAATGAATTAACTGTAATTAATGTTTAATATGAGTTTCATGTTCAGTAACTAAGAATTTTTGGCCATTGGGTCGAATTTCATATCATTTGGACCAAACTACATCTCGTTTCCCCAAGGGTCCAACACTAATTTTTTTATATATGATTGAAGGAAGTGATAACAGACATGGGAGTTCGATTTTTTATTCATACAAGTCTATGATAATGTCTTATACACATCCCCTTCTTCAATTTGAGAATTTGAGTGAGTTTCTGTACATTTGGGAAGCCATTCCAGTAATTACCCGGGAGGGATTTGAGCCCAAAAATTTCTAGTTAAAGCATCTATCTTATTCATAATTTGATATAGACTTATAGAAGTAATTGGAAGGCCATAATACACCCCTGAACATTATAATTAATTTATTATATCACTCATACACCTTCTGGTACAATTCAAGAGAATTTGGAGCTATTTGGAGTCATCTACCATTGGGGGTTGGAACCTCGAAATTACTAGTAAATTCATGGAGTTCCCTTGGATACCTATTCGACCCCAAAACCACATATGATGCTTTAAATATAATTTAATTAATGTGTTATAATAGATCCAAGTATCATACCCACAATTAGTGAAGGTTGTACAGTTCTTGGAAGAGATTTGTTATAGGACCCAGGGGGGATTTCCACCTCCCAAATTGATTAGTCTTGTCCCGAAACTTATTCCCTTGCAAATTGCAAACCATGGTTGGTTATATCAGTTGATTATATGTCTGAGAGATGTGATCATATGTCCCATCACCCCTCGGGAACTTCCTCACCAAGTTTGAAAGAAATTGGAGGAATTTTGGGATCAGTTGAATTCATTTAACTAGAGTTGTAAGAAGTTGAATTTTTGTACATTGTGAAATAATTGAAGAATTTGTATTTTGACAAAATTTCCTAAAAGGGGAAATTACATAAAGACCCACTGGGCACACCATAAGATAAAGGAGAACTTGTTCAAATATATTGCACAAGACATTTAGAAAAAGGGGAAAATGGATACCTCTATGAATACAAGTAAGACATAAACATATGCACTTTCTTGGTGCAAACCTATAAATCCAATTGACATGCAATTCTCATCCAAAATTTTCAACTAGTCTTGTGCAAGGGTAAAAAAACATAATCAAATGATATTTAGAACTAAGGCATCATCATTGAACAAAATTGATATTCCACTACATGCCTCCACAAAAATGCATAGATTATAAACACTCTTCATAAACATCGGCTATATATAGGAAATTCTTACACAACATGTTTAAAATGTTATCTCATGTTTAAAATGCGCTGCTAAGTATAGTGTAATACAAACGTTATGATCATCAAATCCAAGAAAATTACTTGAGTCTAATGAAAAACACTTTATCTTAAAATACATTGCTTATCCTCACATTAATTATAATTTCACAATATCCGTAACACCACTAATCTTGATAACTTATAAACTCAATCAAAGAGAACTAGTAAATTGTAACTTCAAACTTTTCAATCATAAGCAAAAGTTTAAAACAAATCAATTAAATTCTTGAGAATTTTCTTAAGATGGGAGAAACAAAAAGAAATGCATAAATGGATGGCCATCGCCATCGCCATCATTATCATCATATAATAATAACATTAATAGAAAATTGAATTAACACAAGTTTAAATTCATCTTAATATTCAATATTTCAAGTTTCAAAGAAAATAAAATCTCTAAAAATAGATATAATCTTACTTGATATTTAATAAATTCAAAATTAAAATAAGTATAAATTTTGTTATGGAATGTAAATCACACAACACAATTTCAATTATGGGTAGATGGATTTGAGAGAACTTTGAATAATGACATTGATGGCTATTTTTTTCTTTTAAAAAATCGTTAACAAATAATGAATAAATCCATCAAAATTAATTATCTCTCTACATACAAATTGTCAATTTATCAAACTATATTTTCAACACATGTGTTCATGAAACATGTTCATGTTGTTTTACATATGTTGCTATTAGAATACTGGTATTATAACAATATATGAACATGTCTTCTGTGGTTTCTGCTATAACAATATATGAACATATAAAAAATGTCTTCACTGTCTCGAAGTGCATGCTTATCCCCAAATTCCTTATATTTGCTTGTAAAATACTTCCAAAAAAATGTACACAAAAATAATAAATTTTTTGAAACCATAACTTCTCAACATCGAAGTTATCTTGCATACAAAATGCAAGTTTTCTCTTTGTTTCTAATTAATTGAGTTTATATAGAGCACATGGTAAAATGCGTACATAATAAAGAAAACACTTCTCTGATTTTGATTTACTGACTTTGCATAAAATACATGGAGAATAACATGCATAGACATAAAAAAGAGTAAAGCAAAAATATAAACTGAAAAATGAATTAAACTTTAAATAGCATGAGAAATATTAAAAAAAAATTCCATAATTAAAACAATATGATCATATCTTGGGGTAAAAAAAAAATTGGATGAAACAAAAAAAATTTCCAACTGAAAGTAGCACTCCTAACATAATGGAACATCCCTCTCATGCCATAAATAGACAAAAATAGAAGAATAAAAAAAACCCTTCCATGCATATAGTTGCACAATTTTAAGATCTTGACAAAAAATGGGAATGGATATTCATAAGCGCTCTGATACCATATTTGAATAAAGGACAATATTTCCACATAGGTCGAACACCTTAAGCAACCACTCACACAAATAGATAAAGGATCGATACAAAATGTACTACATGGTTAGAACAATTAGAGAGAGAAACAATCCACAACTCCAACAAATGTGACCACATGGGGCAATATATTAATGCAAAATAAAAATATGTTACATATGAGTTTATCACAATAAATCATCGACAAATGACCCTCCATGGTATTTAAATAGATATCATGGACCAATTGGGTGCTAAGCCACAAATCAATGTAGCCATCAATATTGAAGAGATGATGGATTGCTAGATCATTGTCTATCTAGAACATATTGTCACCATAAGATTACATAAGTACAAATGCTTACTAATGTATACTAAATAAAAACACTTTACCTAAAGCCACATTCGGCCAAGTTCATCTTAAGTTTTAACTAACTCTTGAGTGTCTAAATATTCTAACACCCACATGCAGAGACTAAATAGTATATAATTTTATAGCTTAATGTAATACATGATTACATATGGAACTTATTCCACTTAACCTAAAACCTTTGTGTGAATTTCAATGAGGTGTATTGAGCTTACTCTGTGTAACACATATATTTTCATTGATTGATTTTCTAAATGGTTCATATTACATATTTCATTTTTCTATATTTAACATATGTTCTTTCTTTATAGCATTACTAGGTTTATCTTATTATTAAAAGGAATGCAATGCATTTCTTAATAGAACAATTAATTGGTTACTAATGTTTTATAATAGAAAATACATTTTTCCTACCAATATGATAAGTTATTTTGATCATGATAAAACACTTTTTCTATGTATGTGTTAGCTCTTTAAAAAGGCACATTTTTCCTTATAATGGTAAAGACACATTTTTTAACAATGTGTTAATGTTTTTCCCTAATAATAGAAATACAGTTTCCCTCCTCACATCCATGGGGCTTGACATTACTTAGTTTGAACCTAGAGCAATGCCTATAGGCTCTACACTAGTTAGTTTAGTTTGAACCTATAAAAAAACCAATAGCCTCTATAGTACTTAGTTTAGTTTGAACCTAGACTATTACACATAAGCTATACATTACTTAGTTTAGGTTGAATCTATATTATTATACATGCGCTCTTGTTAAATACTTATAAAGGAGATGGGCCCTCTTGAGGGACAATCATTCACAACTTTTCAAGAAGAGCTAAAGCCTGTTCACTACATTCTTATTGATGAGATGAGATTCATTTGCCTAAAATTGTTCAATCGCATTGATGAGGGCTTGCACAAAGCATTTTTTCACCATAGAACACTCCATTGGTGGTCATTCTATCATTCTTGGTGGTGACTTGGGTCAATTACCACTCGTAAAATCACATCCCAATGTCTGCAAGAACATTTCATGGCAATATAGAATCTGGTGAAGCATTAACACAATTGTCACATTAGATATTATTTTTCGACAACAAGGTGGTGATGTTTCTCAAGTCACTCTTCAAAAACTCCTCATAAACATCAAACATGCAAGGCCTACCTAGGAGGATTGGCACATTCTCATGTGCAAGACAAATTCATTCTTGACTCATGAATAACAACACATATTTCAAACTTCAATGCATTTATATGCAACTAACAATTTAGTCACACTACATAATAAACAAATGTTGAAATTGCTAAATATATCAATTGCACAAAGCAATGCACACTAAAGAAAGCAACAATTGTTCATTTATGAAGAAGATGACCAATTAGACACTAAAGTTTTGCTATATAAAAGATAACATGTGACATTAAATCCAACTTATAGGTTGCAACATGCCTTGTGAATAAAGCTCTTGGACAAGTTGTTGCTCTTTTTTATAAATCAAGTTATCAATCTGCATTATGTACATATTTCACTTGTAACAAGGGGGTCAAGTACCTTTCATGTTTATCTTTATTATTAAATAATATGATTTTTTTTTAAGAAAGTGATGTTCATATTTAAAATGAAATTAATTTTATAATCAGTTATAAAGATAGTGTGCCTAAATAGTTAAAAATTAATTTTATAATATAATTTAGTTTAAGTACCGCGAAATGTGAAATACTTGGGTCGAATATCAATGTTTGAAAATTTCACTTGATAGTAAAGGAGGTTACTTTTTATTTGCCACAGACGTGCGTAACTCATGGTCTTGGGTTTTTCAACGCAATAAAACTTTACGGAGACTCTCATTAATTCGTACGAATGTTATAGATTGGCGATGATTAAATTGTTTAGAGCAGCGAGCCTTGGGAAGTTAGCAATGTATACATGAGAAATGTGACACCAAATTTACAATGAACTCTTAATGCTAGATTTTCGCAATGACGGGTCACGGCGTTTTCAATACGAAGTATTCGTAAAGTTTTTTTCTGGCTGATTAAGTTGCTGTCCTTTTCATCATATCAGTGGACCTCACGAAGTATATTTTTATTAATGCTAAGTTTTTGGGTAGTGACCATTGATAGATTCTTCCGTTTAGTAATGATAGATTCTTCCGTTTAGTAAAGTTATGGGTGACCACTTTTTTCTCCTTTATGAAAAACTTATGTGAAACCACTTTCCTTTTTTTCAGGTAAACGTTCCTTGCTGTTCCTTGCTAGATTTCGCAATGACGGGTCACGGCGTTTTCAATACGAAGTATTCGTAAAAGTTTTTCTGGCTGATTTAGTTGCTGTCCTTTTCATCATATCAGTGGACCTCACGAAGTGTATTGTTATTAATGCTAAGTTTTTGGGTAGTGACCCTTGATAGATTCTTCCGTTTAGTAAAGTTAGGCCGGCCAGTCGGTCATGGCGTTTTCGATACGAAGTCTTCGTAAATTTTTTTGGGGAATGACCGCTGACGGCTGATAGATTCGGACCGATCAAGTTGTTTTCCTTTACATCATATCAGTGGACCTTAGCAAGTGTATGCTAAGTTAACAATTAAAGAAAGCAAACAACCACCCTTTTTTTAATATTATTACCATCTCTCAAGTTGTAAAGAAAGCAGGAATAGTCCGTACGAAGACGAATAATCTATCAAAGTTAATTTACAAAGCAATTTTTAATAATTCAATTTATCAACTTTACTTTATAAATTAGTTGATAATTTATAGATGCACTGGCTGTTTCACCACGTTTCTATGTTTTCCCCACGCCAGCTGCCAAAACACATTGTTTGTCTTTTTCTATTTATAAATACTTCACTTTGTGAGAAGGCTGCCATTCCCGTTTCCATCTCATCAATTAATCAGTAACTATGAATTCGTACGAAGATTCTTCCATGATTTGCGGTGATTAAATCGCTGTATATAAGTGAGTGAGAAATTTGATTGACGGCATGATTTTTTATTTTTTATTTTATATTATAATTTTTTTTCATTATTGAAAATTTTGACATTTTAGTAGGTGTTATTCAATTATGTATGATGATAGGTTTTGAACTTGGCTGGAGAGCGTAATAATCTATTATTCCAACTATGCAGATTACAAAAGAAACTTAATACAGAGCAACTTAATATGGAGCAAGGAGAAATAAGAAATGTGATTAAATTTGTTGTAAATTGTTGTGTTCAAGAAGTTATTCTTATATAGAAATCCCATTAAAGAGTGTGATTCTTTTGGTACATAATAACTTAACTTGACGCAGAGAGATGAGAAATGTGATTAAATTTGTTTTAAAGTTTGGTGTTCATTGTGTTATTAGCATAGATCAATCTCAAAAAAGATCTACTAAGGGGTGAGAGGGATCAAATATTTGGAGGTGCAAACCCATTTAGAGTTGAATTCTTGAGGAAGTGCCAAATGCAATGTTCATGATTTTAATTATCTAATTTGATATTTAATTTATTTCTAAAATGATTTTAATTCTCTAATTTGATATTTAATTTATTTCTAAATATTTAAAATTTAAACATGTTATTTTTTATAATTTTATAATTTTTTTATAAAGGACACGTGTCAACTCTAGGATGAGTACAGAATGAATTGCACATCTCCCTTGGTGAGCATTCTTCCGCACAACTATATAAAATTGGGTGTTATTATATAAAAAAAATTACTCTACAAAATTGGGTGCTATTATTATATAAAATTTGGAGGACATTTTTTTAGATTTAATTAATGTAATTTTGGTTTAACTCATAGATTTAATAACTATTGTAATAAGTTTACCATATTTGGATATTCTTATATTTAAAGATTTAATTATTATAATAAGTTATGATATTCTGCCTAAATTTATAATATTTTATAATTTTGGTTTTGTTAATATTATTAATAATAATAAGTTTTTAATATTTGCATGAGGCACTCGAAGAGAGCAATAGAATGGAGGAAGCAACGCTACATGGTCTGAGTCGACTTCTTTAGTGGTTCCTCCTTTATAGCAGTACTTATGGCACGAAGGAAAAAGAACTATTATTCACTCCTTGTCGATGGGACCTAGGGTTCTGGACAGGTGACGATGTAGAAGAGGTTGGTTCTTACAGTGATGGGAATAGACAGGTGGAAGCTGTAGTTGCTAAAGCAGTCAGGAATGTATCTAGAGGTAATTTTTTCAGCAAAGGGGAGTATTTTTTGGGGTCTGACCAACGAAGGGATGCTGCAAACTGGTATAACCCTAATGCTCCTGAAGGTTTTCTAAACATGGTTCCTAGTTCAGAGCTTGGAGACGAGGTCACTGGGCTTGTTGGTGTATATTGTAATCCTTCTGTTTCAGGGAAGGCACGGGCTAAGTTCAGAAGAAAGAGGAGGGATAAGGAATTTAAAGTCAAGAAAAAAGTGGTGGGTTTCACGGTTAGTAAGGAGCAGACGTTAGAAAGGGCGGAAGGTTTGTCATGAAGGGTTTTGGTGGGTCGTCTTGAGTACGAGAAAATGACAAGGTTGGAGCTTCTGAAGTGGGCTCAGGAAAATTGGAAACCTCTTGTCGATTACTACTCGCGGCTGCTTACTCTTCCAAGAGGGTGGTTTTCCTTTGTTTTTATGTCTAAGGAACATGGATAGCAGGTTTTGAATATTTTTTGGGTCATAAAGGAAGGTTATTGTCTCCTTTGGTGTTGGTTGGTCCATTTCGACCCTTACACAAAGAATTTGGATAAGCGACACGTATGGTTGCTTCTTTCAGGGTTACCGCTTCAGTTTTGGACTAGGGATATTTTGGTTAAGTTGGTGAACCATGTGGGGAAATTCATTTTTATAAACCCCTCTCTGCTTCGGGAAGGTGAAAGGACCCTAGCAAAGGTTTTAATGGAGTTTAAAATGGGTGATGGATTATCAGATGGAGTTAACATCATTTGGGGGGAGCAAGTCTTTCAAATAAAGGCTTGACTACAAAGGTATTTTGTTCAAATGTTTGATCTGTAGGGAGATAGGTCATCTAAAGGATGATTGTTCATGGTCAAAGGGTTGGCATAAGGATTATCGGTTGGCTTAGCAGAATAGGTCTGGTTCGTTTTCAAATAAAGGAGCCGAAGATAGGTTTCCTGAAGACAAAGGAGCTGAAGTCAGATGCTCTTAAGGTAAGGCTCTTGTTGAAACTCTTGTTCCTTATGAAGATCTTACAACTTTCGAACTCATATTCATTAATTCAGTTGAAAAATGTGTTTTTTCAAGAAAAAAGTGTACAGAGGGTTCTTCTCCTTTGAAGGTTGTTCGAGAAACCCATGGGAAAGGCTTGGGGGAGGGTTCTTTTCAAGAATTAGAAACCCCAGAGGATAATCTGTTAAGCCCTATTTCAGAATTAGGGTTTCCATCCTAAAATTGTAGGGAGGATCATCCCCTTCCGTAAAGGACTTTGGTTCCTCAGGTCAAGACATGATTGCATCGGAAGCAAGAGTTGTTGAAGTTAAAGGATTCCAGGAGGATGTGAGTGTAGATTGTTTGGGTGATATTCAAGTAACACCCTTTTTCACTTATGTAAATCGGCCTTCCTCCCTGCCCCAAAAGATCCACATGAATTCTATCAGTCATCAAAATGTCACAATAAGGAGGAAAGGCCCTAAAAATTATACCAGGGTGCATCCATGGAGGCGGGTTACAATTTTTGGCAAAGCAATTTCAGAAAAAAAAAGAACACACTTGATCGAGGTATTGATACCTCAATCAAGGGTTTAATAAGTGCTCAATCAAGGTTTTGTGAAACCCTTGATCGAGATTTTGATCAACCCTCGATCAAGGTCTTGCAAGCTCGATTGAGCTCCAAACATTAGAGGAAATTTCAACTCAAAATGGGCCTTTTAACTTTTATTCAAATTCCATGTCATCATGTGTTAGCCAATGAAATTGCTTTAAATTTGAAATACCGTATAGGTATTAAACACTTTTTAATATAAATTTGGGGATAGGTATCATAAAAAAAACTACTTTTTTTGTTTGTATTTTTGACATATCTCCCTATGTTTTTACTCAAATTTCGATCGGAAGAGCTCGTTGGATGCGGAATTTATCAATTGGAAGAGCTCGTTGGATGCGGAATTTCGTTGGATGCGGAATTTATCAATCGGAAGAGCTCGTTGGATGCGGAATTTCGTTGGATGCGGAATTTATCAATCGGAAGAGCTCGTTGGATGCGAAATTTAATTCCGCATCCAACGAGTACCAACTCGGCATACTTTTGACGGACCCTGCTACCACAAAAACAAGAAATACCTGAAAAAACAGAATGATGATGTCATCATTCCATTTTTCAGGTATTTCTTGTTTTTTGGGTAGCAGGGTCCGTCAAAAGTATGCTGAGTGGGTACTCGTTGGATGCGGAATATAATTTTGCATCCAACGAGCTCTTCCAATCGAAATTTAAGTAAAAACACAGGGAGATATGTCAAAAATACAAACAAAAAAGTAGTTTTTTTCTTTTCTTCCTCCAAAATTAATAAATATTATTTTATTATTTCATTTTAGGAGGCCCATTTTGAGTTGAAATTTCCTCTAATGCCTTGATCGAGGTTCCTGTTAAAGTTGAAAGGAGCAACCAACCTAAACCTTAGATTGTACCCTTCCTAACCATTAGCCTGATATACAGTCTCTTCAGTGATATGCTCATCAATTAGGGCTTCCTCATATTCTGCCTATGTCAGAAAAGAATAGTCCACCTCATCCTCCATGCAGTGGATGTTGTCATCAACTTCTCCTTCTTCTTCAATGAATTCTGGCTCTTCTTCTAATACAACATTTTGAAATGGAGCTCTTATTCTTTGATCTTCCCCTTGATTCCTCTCCCTTCTGAGAATCTAAGCTGGGGGGTTTCCTCTTCTAGAAGGGACAAAATTAGGGTTTTGAGGAGCAAAGTCACTTGGCCCTTTACCCCTCACAGGCATATGTCCTTGGTCCTTCAATTTAGACATTTCAACAGTAAGGTTATCTAATAATTTTTTCATTTTGTCAATCTTGTTCTCTAATGAAGAAGACCCAATAGGGTTTGCTGGCTGCTTCTTCCTGTATATATTTCCTTTGACTTTCTGAGATGCCAAAATGTTTGATTCTACCTCTAAGGAAACATCTTGCATGAGTGATAAGGAGGAAGACCTCCTTTCTCTAAGAAGTAGGTAGAAATCAGAGTCAAAGGCATTTGCATAAGTTATCCTAGCTGAGGTATCAGTGGGCTTGATTTCAATGGGGATCTTGTTGTACATATTGTTGAACCTCTTGGTGAAGTTGGAGATAGACTCCCCATTTTCTCTTTTCAGGTTGCTGAACTCTGTGATATAGTAAAGGTGGTCTCTCCTCTCTCCCCAATGCTTTAGGAAGATGTCATCTAGGGCCTCAATGACTGCCACTGATCCAGCAGGTAGTTCCTTAAACCATTTCCTAGCATGTCCATCTAGGCTTTGCATAAAAACCCTAGTCCATACATCTTCTTGCTCTATGTTAATATTCTCAGCATAGCTGTAAAATTCCTCTAGATGTTCTTCAGCTGTGAAATCCCCTTCTTCTGTGAACTTAGGCATATACTTGAGGTAATCTCCAGTAGGCATGGTAGAGAGGGGATTTGGCAAATTTAGGAGGGCATACCTAGCTACCAAGATCCTTTCCATTTTGGTTAATTTAGGGGCAGCCATTGTGGAAATGGGTATGGACAAGGTTGAGGAAGGTAGAAGTGATGAAGGTACTTGCTGAGAAGGTGGTGGTGGTATACTTATCCCAGTGGAGTCATCAGGGATTGGATCTTCACAAGCAGTAGTGCTTGAAGATGCCCAAACCCTAGGATTTTCTAATGTATTTATAAATTCCTAAGAATTAAGTGTTTCAGCAGAAAAAATTCTTGAGATACCTAATGTGGCTTCTTGTGCAGCACTGCTAGTCTATCTTAGTAAATCCCTAGCTCTTCTCAAAAGTTCTTCTGGATCTGAAACAGGTGTTGCTGGTGGCTCCTTAGGGTTCGCTCTGGTACATGGTCTTCTTGAAGCCACCTTATTTCAATGGAGTCGCCAGATAGATGATTACATCTAGAATAGTGTCCAAGCTTTGTCTATCATCAAAGCAAGGATCTATGTCATCTCCTAGGGAAGCTGAGCTTCAGTCTCCTCTCCTCGACAACGATGCCAATTTGTTATCACTCCAGGAAACTCGTCTAGGTTGTAGCTCAAGGATGCTTGGTAACTTACAATTTTTTTAGGGTTTTCTAATATGGATCAAGTCAGGTGACCTATATAACCTTCCACTCTCAAGACATGCATGAAACTCACTCAATTACAAGGCTTTTAGTTACAACTGTTCAGTAGTTGACAATAAAGTGTAGGGATGGAGAACTCATTAGGCTGGCAGATTTACATACAAAACAGATGCATATAAATGGCTAAATCCTAACAAGGATGGTACTTATAAATCAAATCACATTAACACACCAATAAGATGACATCTATTCGTTATTAATCAACCTAAAAGTAACCTAAATTACACATTCAGGCATAAGTACAGTAAAGACAGAGATGAAGGATGAACAAATCATAACAAAAGAGCTTATATTCAAGAATGAGCAAAATGAGAAGTTGACAATAGTATAGGCTTATAAATCCTCGAAGTCGAACCTTTTTCATAAAATCAGTCTTAGGCTTTATAACCTCTTACAAAATATACAGATCCTAAAAACCTGGATCTGTTTTTTACAAAAATAAACAAAGTAATAGTTTTTTGCAAATTAGGGTTTGAAATCCTACCTAACTACTTGTCTAATTATAATGAAGATTTAGTTCACTGAATGAATATTAAATAACTGAATCAATTGATGGTGATCACTGCTGCTGGTCCTCTGCCAGTTAAACCACTAATTTCTCTTTGACAGCTAGGGTTGGTGTCTTTTGGCACGGTTATGTCATAGTGGCTTCCACACAGACCTTTTTTTGATGTGTCCCTCAATGCCTTTTATCTTCAGATCATGTCCATGAACCATCTGTACTTGCCTAAAACCGGTTTTGCATGCCAAAACTTACCTTTAAGCCTCTGTTCGCTTTCGATGGTTAAGAGGCTAGTCTATCGAAACCGTTACCTGTCGAAGTGGCGCTTTGGTGGCTAATGAACTGCCCCAACGTACGCCTAAGCCACCAAAAGCCCTGTTTTGCAAAAATTATTAGGGTTTCTTCAAAAATGTACCTTCAGTCCTGTTTGCTCAATCTTACTCTTCTACAGGCTTCGTGCTAGGAGTGTTAACAGCACCTTGGCTAGCTTCAGGAGGCTGGAGACTGATGGTTGCTTCAGCTAGGGTTAATAAGGAGAGGTGGCTGCTAGGGTTTGCTTTGGCTTCCTTCAGCTGTAGCCTTTGGAGCCTAACCATCCTGTATAGTTTGGTATTGTCCTTAAGGTATCTTGTGTTCAGCTTTTTCAAGAAAATGTATCTTTCTCTCTACTCTAGGTAGGAATTATGCAGTAGCTTGTTCCTCTTGGTCAATGATCCGTCGGATCTCAACTTGAGTGCATTAAAAGTTTGCTTTAAAAGAATGCGTTCAACAGGTTAATTAACAGAACATCATTAACATAATTTAAATGCTCATAACAGGAAAAGAAAACAACACTGATAAACAGATATAAAGAAGAACACAGAATCAGAGAGTCACAAACAGAAGTTGATAATGGAGTTCACCCCCTCCACTGGGATACGTCTCTGGGTCCCTCTCCAATGGGTACCAATCCAATTAATGGTTTTTAAATGGTACAAAAATGGTTCTGGAATCAACTTCAGCAACTGGAAATAGAATGCTGTACAAAGTATTTAAGACCTCTCTTCTAGAAATTGCAATTAGCATTCAAAGACAAAGAAAGCTAAAATATAACAGAGAATGTCGACTTCTATAGCACAGCATCTGGGCACTTCGCAGCAAAAACCCTCTAAGCTTCTCCTAACAGAGAAACGATGCTCTGCACTCTCAACTAGTCTGCCTCTATCTGTCCCCTCCACTGGATAGCCTCCTCTATTTAAGCATTTTAGCGAGAGGATGAGTAACAGATTCGACACAGCTGTTATTTTCTTTTTCGTTACCACCATATGCTAAAACTGAACCATGCACTTCTGCCAAGCGTTATGTTACCACGACGTTCCATATTCCCGAACCGTTGCAACCAACTCTATGCACATGTGCCGACTCACAACACGTTGCAATGACTTGCAACTAGGATATGCCACGTATCGTAATCGTTTGATGCCACCACCAACTCCACAAAAGTTCCAATGTTGCAGCATATGGGGACTTCGCCATATACCTGCTCCGTTGTCATAGCATACAAAGGTCGCAGCATGTGAGGTCTTTGCCACATACCCGATCCACTGTCCAAAACTGCGCGGCCCATACATAACTGCGTGGCATGCGATAAGCTACGCCGCACGCGATGAGCTGCGTTGCATGCGATAAGCTGCGCGGCATGCGATAAGCTGCGTTGCTTGTGATAAGTTGCGTGGCACGCGATAAGCTGCGTGGCTGTGCATATAATGTTTAGCATATGAATTAAAATTATAGATTAATAACTATTGTACCATATTGGATCAGTGTACTAAAGATGAATAATCCACCGGATCATTCCTCCCCATTGAAGAGCTTTTGGACCACCAAAAGCTTGAATCATTCTGCAAGCAAGTGAGGGTACAACTCCCTCACTTTTCCAATCTCCATCCATCTTGATTTGCTAGGATGCATGCCTTTAAGCCCCACTCGAAGGTACTCTGCATTCCCCCTTCGTGAATTCCTTACATTTCTGTCAAGAATAACATCATCCTACAACTCTTTCATGTATTCAAGTGCCAAATCATCAACTAAAGGAATCTATACGTTAGTTTCCTCATCCATGATCATAGGAGGTTCATACAGTTTAAGATTCTCAACGTTGATAACTGAATAAATTTGCATGTATGGAGGTAAATTCAAGCGAAAAGCATTAGTATCGATCTTTTCCAAGATCTCAAAAGGACCATACCTGATAGGCTTAAGCTTTTTACCTTCGCCTTTCATTCGTTCTTTGGTGATATGCAATCACACTCTATCACCAACCTGAAATTGATGATCAACTCGATGCTTGTCATGCCTGGCTTTGTACTTTGCCTGGCTCTTCCCCAACTATTCTTGAACTGCCTGCTGCACTGCTTGGATTCTCTGAATGAACTTTAAAGCTTTATTTGCATCCTGATGTCCATCCACTGCATCTTTGCCAAAAGAGAAATCCATCAGTGTTTTTGGCAGATAACCAAAACAAGTTTCAAAAGGAGATCTTTTCATGGAAGAATGAATTGCATGATTGTAATCATGCTATATATACTGCAACTGCTCATCCCAAAGTTTAGGATGTTTACTACAATATCCTCTGAGTAGCTGAACCACTGTTCTATTTACTACCTCTGTTTGCCCATCGGTCTATGGATGAAAAGTTGTACTTTTCTTAAGTTTAGTATCCATAAGCTCCCATAAAGTTGACTAGAACTCTCCCAAGAACCGAGAATCCTGATCAGCTACAATAGACATGGGTAGCCCAAAATGTACCCAAACATTCTGAAAGAATAGATGAGTTGTTTGTTCAGCAATGATCTGTTTATTACATGACATTAAGATACACATTTTGTTGAATCTATCCACAACCACATATAGATAATCATGCCCTTTTCTAGACATAGGTAGTCCCCCTACAAAGTCCATTGAAATGCTTTCCCAAGGACGAGAAGAAACTGGAATAGGAGTGTACAAACCCAATTTCATATTTCTAGGCTTACTTGTTGCACACATAACACAACCTCTTATATATTTAGCTACAATTTCTTGCATCTGAGGCCAATAACAATGATTCTGCAGTACAGACAATGTTTTACTTACAACAAAATGTCCTGCAATCAATGAACTATGTGCTTCTCGAATCACATGCACTCTTTCTTTCTCTGGAATACAAAGTTTACCAAGATGATACAAGAGCTGATTATGCACATAATAGTTCTCTTCCTGTTTACCATGTATTAGTGATGCATATACTTTCTTAAAATCTTTATCTTCTGCATACTGTTCAATACAACTTTCATGTGTTAATGAACTGTTTTGAAGAATGATTGAAGCATTTGTAGGAGGCCTGGATAGCATGTCTACTACCTTATTATGAATTCCCTTTTTGTACTTAACTACAAGATGAAATTGTTGTAAGAACTCCATCCGTCTTAAATGCCTACTTTGTTGTAATTTTAGTATGAGATTGTAAATATTGAAGTGGCTGATGATCAGTATGGATGACTGTCTCTTTTCCCATGATATAATGTTTCCACTTCTTCACACTCTGTACTAAAGCATACAACTCTTTGTCATAGGTCGGATAGTTACTTACTACAGTAGAGAATGTTTCTGAATGGTAACAAACTGGCTTCCTCCCTTGCATCAAAACGGCTCCCATGGAAAACCCGCTGGCATCGGTTTCGATCTCAAATGGCTGCTGCAAATCTGGAAATGTCAGAACTGGTGCCATGCTAATATTTTCCTTTAAAGTGTCGAAGGCTCTCTGATGCTTTCCTCCCCACTGGAAAATCTCTTTAACACTTGTCAACGCATGTAATGGAGCAGCAATGGAAGAAAACCCAGAAATGAATTTTCTCCAATACTGAACCGCGCCCAGAAAACTTCTGATTTCAGTAACGGTGTTAGGTCGTGGCCAATTTACAATGACAGCAACCTTAGCTGGGTCCACTCACAGGTGGCCTCCACCAATAATATGGCCCAGATATACTAAAGAAGTTTTAGCAAATTCACATTTAGACATTTTTACATAAATCTTTTCCTTCTTCAGTACATCTAAAACTTTCTTCAAATGTACAATATGCTCTTCCCAGGTTTTGCTAAACACTAGGATATCATCCAGATATACAATTAAAAAATCATCAATGAATGAACGAAAGACATTATTCATGACCCACATGAAAGTAGCAGGTGCGTTACAGAGCCCAAAAGGCATCACAAGCCATTCATACAAACCCTGTTTTGTTTTAAACACTGTTTTCCAGGCATCATTTTCAGCAACACGGATTTGATGATACCCACTACGCAGATCTAATTTTGTAAAATAAGTTGCATGTTTCAGCTGATCAAGCAAATCATCAATGCGAGGGAGAGGATACCTGTTTTTAATGGTGAATTTGTTAAGGGCCCTGTAGTCGATACACATCCTCCACGACCCATCCTTCTTTGGAACCAAGACTATAGGAGAGCCACAAGGAGAAGTGCTCGGCCGGATGACCCCCTTCTCAATCATCTCCTGAACCTGCTTCTTGATTTCCTCATTCTGCATTACATACATCCAGTACATGGCTATGTTTGGGAGTGGCACATCCTGCTGCAAATGTATCTCATGCTGAATCTCTCTCTTCGGTGGTAACCCCTTCGGATCTTGAAACAAATCATCATACTCAGAAATGATGTCAGTTAGTTCAGATTTATGTTTAGGGTCACATCCTTCAAAATATTTAGAGATCTCACCATTTTTCATCTTAACCATCATTAACACAAAATTCTTACTATCATTTACCAACCTCTTCATTTGTCCTGCAAAGACTATTGCTAGATTGGTTTTTATCTTATGTGCTCGCACAATATATTCTACACCGTCTTTAAAAAGATGATACTTATTCTGCTCTCTATAAAAGACTGCTTTCCGGTCATACAAATATGGACTCCCAAGTACAATTCCACAAATGTCAAGTGGTACTACATCTAGTTCTACCTCATCTATGAACTTTTCAGTAATTGCAAACTTTAATGCACATTTCTTTGTAACTTGCAATCGTGTATCATTAGTAACCCAACCAAGAGGATAGGGCTTTTCATGAGGCATAGTAACTAAATGCAATTTCTTAACCACTTCTTCTGATATTAGATTTACTTGTGAACCACTATCAAACAATGTATCAATCTTTGTATGATTTGCAATGACACGAACATGAAACAGTGCACTTCTATTTTTATCATTTGGCTTAGAAGTAGATGGCAGATTTGTACTTGCACTAGAACTTGGTTTTGCATCAATGGGAAGTGAGATACTTTTATTCTTACCCTGGACTTCGATAGTTGTAACCTTTGTTTCGTCACCTGAGTCAGATCCTAAGTCCTGAATAATTGTTGCAATAGCTTTTGCTTTTCCGTTATCTTTGTTTCCTCCGTACTTCTTTGGCCTTAACTCCAAATGAAGTTTCCAACACTTAGAGACATCATGTCCCTTCTGACAATGCGAACATGTAGGCGTTTCACCCTCTTTCTTAACAGTAGCCATCTTCTTTTTCCCCGTATCTTTACCTTTCGATTTGCTATCAAATTTAAAGGATTTCTTCACAAAAGTATCATTAGCATGCTTACCCCTAGCTTCTAAATGTGTAGCTTGAACACATACATCATCCAAGGTACTAGGGTTAAACATTAACAAAGTATGTTGTAGATAAGAATGCATACCACCAATATACTTAAGAAGAGTTTCCTGGGTATCTAATGCAACATTTAATGCAATAGCCCTTTTTCTAAATTCATGAGTATATTCTTGAATGCTTTGTCCTTTAGCTTGTCTAAAAGTTTTCCAGCTCATTATTAATTGCTGCATATGACCTAAAGGATAAAATTGCTTCCTTAATAATTCAATGAACTCTTTCCAAACTGAAATAATTTTACCATTCTTCCGAAGATCTTGCTGAATCCTGCTCTCCCACCAAGTAAGAGCCATTCCACTCATTCTCAAAGTGGCCAACTAAATCTTGGAAGGGTCATTAGTAATTCCCTGCACCCTACAATATACTTCAAGCTGCTTGATCCAATTGTCTAACTTTTCAGCATCTAAATCTCCATTATAAATTGGCAATTCAAATTTTACATCCAATTTGAAATAAGGTATATTAGGACTTGCATTATTTGAATGAGAAGTATGAGAATAAGAGAAAGTTTGATTAGCGTCAAGAGGATTACCATCACCTCCAACTCCTTTACCCTTTTCTTCCTGCTTTACTTCTGCATCTTTGGATGAAGATCCTTCTTCTTTCTTCTTCCTTTCTGCTCGCTCATCGAGTAGAATTTCCATCATGGATTTCATGCTCATAAAAGCCTCTAGAAACTCAGTTTCTGAAATAACATGTTTTTCCCGTTCGGTATGTCCTTCTTCTTCCCTTCGTGGAGAAGACATGGTTCTTGAGAACGTTTTCCTGGAGCCAATCTCAGGATCTCCTTCAACTAATTCTCCTTCACCACGCTTTAACCTGAACCTGGTAAGCATTCACAAACTTGCACAAGCAGTCAACCAACTCTGATACCATAATTTGATCCGTCGGATGTCAACTTGAGTGCATTAAAAGTTTGTTTTAAAAGAATGCGTTCAACAGGTTAATTAACAGAACAACATTAACATAATTTAAATACTCAAAAAAGGAAAAGAAAACAATACTGATAAACAGATATAAAGAAGAACACAGAATCAGAGAGTCACAAACAAAAGTTGATAACGGATTTCACCCCCTCCACTGGGCTACATCTCCGGGTCCCTCTCCAATGGGTACCGATCCAATTAATGGTCTTTAAATGGTACAAAAATGGTTCTGGAATCAACTTCAGCAATTGCAAACATAATGCTCTACAAAGTCTTTAAGACCTCTCTTCTAGAAATTACAATTAGCATTCAAAGTCAAAGAAAGCTAAAATATAACAGAGAATGTCGACTTCTACAGCACAGCATCTAGGCACTTTGCAGCAAAAACCCTCTAAGCTTCTCCTAACAGAGAAACGATACTTTGTGCTCTCAACCAGTCTACCTCCGTCTGTCCCCTCCACTAGACAACCTCCTCTATTTAAGCATTTTAGCGAGAGGATGAGTAACGGATTCGACACAGCTGTTATCTTCTTTGTCGTTACCACCATATGCTAAAACTGAACCATGTAATTCCACCAAGCGTTATGTTACCACGACATTCCATATTCCCGAACTGTTGCAACCAACTCTACGCACATGTGCCGACTCACAACATGTTGCAATGACTTGCAACTGGGCTATGCCACGTATCATAACCGTTCGATGCCACCACCAACTCCACAAAAGTTATAATGTCGCAACATATGGGGACTTCGCCATATACCCGCTCCGCTGTCGTAGCATACAAAGGTTGCAACATGTGAGGTCTTTGCCACATACCCGATCCACTGTCCAAAACCGCACGGCATGTGATAAGCTGCATGGCACTCGATAAGCTGCGCTGCATGCGATAAGCTGCGCGGCACGTGATAAGCTGTGCATCATGCGATAAGCTGTGCGACTATGCATATAATGTTTAGCATATGAATTAAAACCATAGATTAATAACTATTGTACCATATTGGATCAGTGTACTAAAGATGAATAATCCACCGGATCAGTCAAGGTCTCATTATTTCTCTTTAGTTCTCTTTCCAAGACCTTCATTTCATAAACCTACCTCAGTATCTAATTGATCTTTTGACTATTATGTTTGTTGGAGGAATCCCTTTCTATTGGTTCCTCTTGCTCCTGTGGTGTGGGGGATGGCAATGCTTCAGATGCTTGTACAATTTGTAGAGCTAGGGCTGCATCCTCTTCTTGTTCTTCTTCAGAATCTAAATAGGGTAGATTTAACACATTCTCATGGTGTGCTTCTGCCTCCTGACCTTTCTCACTGAAGTCCAAATTCCTTTTTGCCTTCTTGGTATTGGAAGAGGAGGGATATTGTTCTGTTGTTGTTTCTAGGGAAATGGCCCTCCTCCTTCTTCTCCCACTCCTTGGGGTGTTGGATTTCTTGGCAGGAGACTTCCCTTTATCCATCGAAGGCCTGTCTCAAAGCCATTCTAGAAAAGAAAATAAGGCCAAGCCATGTTTCTCCTCTTCAATAACTCCTGGACCAATAGCTGGATGAGACCGTGGTGGGATAGCCTACCAACAATCTTGTATGGTTGGGCTTTTACTTGATGTGCCATCTTCCCTAGACTTCTGTGTAAATAAAAGGGCAGATTGAGAGGGATTTTACCTGTGAAGTGATTCATGAGCTTGAAATGGTAGATCATTGCTCTATTATATCTCCCTTCACAGGTTAAGTAGACCACAATGGCCTTCAGCAGTTGTTACCAGTTCTCTTCCAGCCATGATGATGGCACACTCTTCTTCCATATTATTCCTCTATGCTCAGGCTTAAGGTACGACCTGAATTCCACCTCTTTTGGTATGGTGATCTTGAACCATTTCTCTCCTATGGAAGGGAGTTATGTCACCTCTATGATTAGTGCTTCACTTATGAGAAAATCCTCTTTTCCTATTACTGCTTTTGAACCATCAAAAGAGAGGGAAAAAGCTTCAGCCACCTGCTGATGGAAGCCTTATATTTTTTCACAGAATTTGTAGCAGCCCACCTCTTGGAAAAGTCTACAAACCTCTGGATATGCCTCTAAATAACTGATATCACCTAGCTCTTACCTGAGAGCTGGTCCACTCTTCTTCATCTTGATGGGTGTATCTCCTGGGTACCTACAAAATAGTTTTGAGACTTGTATACAGTGTGCTTAAGCAAGCTGCTCTTTTAGAGCTAGTTTTTCTAGTGGAGAAAATGCTAATTTTGAAAATGAAATACGATGGAGTCTCCTGGCATTGATTATGAGGGTTTTCTATCATTATGGAGGTTGAGGTCACAAAAATGATGACAACAACTCGATCCTGTAGATCTCTTTTCCCACATAACTGTAACCTACTTCGGCCACAGAATTCAGTGGCTATTTGATGATCTTTTGGACAGTTGGAGGGAGACTAATGGTTTCCAGTCAGATCAGTCTTTTGCCAATTGCATAACAACCCTTTTTACTCATTTCCCACATAGTCATATAGCTCCAGATCTTTTCATTGGGTAATCACACTCTCAAATGATCATTTATCTTGCTGACGGGGTCATATGTGACAGTTCCTAACCATTTCCTTATTTTTCCCTTTCGGTGGTTAAGATTCTCTGGGATTTTGTCAGCTAGCCGCTGAAAAGCCGGCTTTTGGTGGCTAACAAAGTGTTGTCTTTCTTGCTTAAGCCGCCGAAACCTTTACCCCGTCATCATGGTGAACTTCTGCTTTTGGCAAATAACGACCTCATCGGAAAACTTTTTTAACTGCCGAAAACCTGTTCTTTCAGTGGTTAGTAAAATTCCCTAGCTTTCGCCTAAACCGCCGAAAGAGTTTTTCACCCGATGCTTATCTTCCTGCTTTCGGTGGTTCGCATATCCATTGCACCTTTCTCTAATCTACCGAAAGTGACCTTTTTCGATGGCTAATGAGACGTGTCAAGCCTCTCCTAAGCCACCACCAAATGTACTTTTCCCAATGCTGCTTGCCACTCGCTTTCGGCGGTTAAAACCTTTCTTGTTTCTCTCTCTAATCTGCCGAAAGCGCCCCTTTTTGGTGGCTAATGTATTTTCTGTAGTCTCGCCTAAGCCACTAAAAGTGTTACTTTGACTCTGCTTGCTTAGAACTCTTTCAGTGGTTGGCCTTTGCCCCGCATTCAACTGTTTAGCCGCTGAAACATAGCTTTTTGGTGGCTAATGAGCTATAATAGTCCTCGCCTAAGCCACCGAAAGCTATAACTTGTAAAATTTTCGTCCAAATAAAAAACAAAGGCTTTCAAATTGTCAGTGATACTCATATCTTTAATTACACAAGAAGATTCTTCCTACTATCAAAATAAAATTATTTTGGGAGATAACACAGTGTAGCCATCAGTATTGAAGAGATGATGAATTGCTAGATCACTTTTTGTATAGAACATATTGTCACCATAAGATTACATAAGTACAAATGCTTACTAATGTATACTAAATAAACACACTTTACCTAAAGCCACATCCGGCCAAGTTCATCTTAAGTTTTAACTAACTCTTGAGTGTCTAAATATCCTAACACCCACATGCAGAGACTAAATAGTATATAATTTTATAGCTTAATGTAATACATGATTACATATGGAACTTATTCCACTTAACCTAAAACCTTTGTGTTAATTTCAATGAGGTGTATTGAGCTTACTCTATGTAACACATATATTTTCGATTACTTGTCTTGATGATGGTTCCCGATTTGGAATCGAAACGTCGACTTACAATGACTACTGTGGACTTTCCAAAAAAACCCTACATCAACGTAACTCACCGCAGAAACTTACAAACTGAAACATATATTTTCATTGATTGATTTTGTAAATGGTTCATATTACATATTTCATTTTTCTATATTTAACATATGTTCCTTCTTTATAGCATTACTAGGTTTATCTTATTATTAAAAGTAATGCAATTCAATAGAACAATTAATTGGTTACTAATGTTTTATAATAGAAAATACATTTTTCCTACCAATTTGATAAGTTTTTTTGATCATGATAAAACACTTTTTCTATGTATGTGTTAGCTCTTTAAAAAGGCACATTTTTCCTTATAATGGTAAAGACACATTTTTTAACAATGTGTTAATGTTTTTCCCTAATAATAGAAATACAGTTTTCCTCCTCTTAATTTACAATTAACTCTTAATGCTAGATTTTTGCAATGACAGGTCACGGCGTTTTCAATACGAAGTATTCGTAAAGTTTTTCTGGCTGATTAAGTTGTTGTCCTTTTCATCATATCAGTGGACCTCACGAAGTGTATTTTTATTAATGCTAAGTTTTTGGGTAGTGACCATTGATAGATTCTTCCGTTCAGTAAAGTTATGTGAGACCACTTTTTTCTCCTTTATGAAAAACTTATGCGAGACCACTTTTTTTCCTTTATGAAAAAGTTAAAAGTTAAGCTGGACCACTTTTCTTCCTTTATGAAAAAGTGATGGGAGACCAATTAATTCATGCGACCAAATATTCACAATGACAAACTATCTTATCTTAAGAAAGGATGGTCATCGCTTTTTTGATACGAAATCTTCGTAAATTTTTTGGGGGAGTGACCGCTGATGGCTGATAGATTCTGACCGATCAAGTTGCTTTCCTTTACATCATATCAGTGGACCTCAGCAAGTGTATTCTAAGTTTAGCAGTCAACAATTAAAGAAAGCAAACCACCCTGTTTTTAATATTATCACTATCTCTCAAGTTGTAAATAAAGCAGGAATAGTCTGTACGAAGATTCTGGTAATTAAATCACTCTATATAAGGGACGTTGTGATGATTGGGTACAAAACATGAAAGGACATGAGAAATTTTGGTTTTGTTAATATTAATAATAATAATAAGTTTATAATATTTGCATGAGGCACTCGAAGAGAGCAGTAGAATGGAGGAAGCAATGCTACATGGTCTAAGCCGGCTTCTTTAGTGGTTCCTCCTTTATAGCAGTACTTATGGCACAAAGGAAAAAGAACTATCATTCACTCCTTATCGGTGGGACCTAGGATTCTGGACAGGTGGCGACACAGAAGAGGTTGGTTCTTACAGTGATGGGAATAGACAGGTGCAGGCTGTAATTTCTAAAGCAGTCAGGAATGTATCCAAAGGTAATTTTTTTAGCAAAGGGGAGTATGTTTTGGGGTCTGACCAACGAAGGGATGCTGCAAACTAGTATAACCCTAATGCTCCTGAAGGTTTTCTAAACATGGTTCCTGGTTCAGAGCTTGGAGATGAGGTCATTGAGCTTGTTGGTGTAGATTGTGATCCTTCTATTTTATGGAAGGCACGGGCTAAGTTCAGAAGAAAGAGGAGGGATAAGGAATTTAAAGTCAAGAAAAAAGTGGTGGATTTCACGGTTAGTAAGGAGCAGACGTTAGAAAGGGTGGAAGGTTTGTCATGAAGGGTTTTGGTGGGTCGTCTTGAGTATGAGAAAATGACAAGGTTGGAGCTTCTAAAGTGGGCTCAGGAAAATTGGAAACCTCTTGTCGATTACTGCCCGCGGGTGTTTACTCTTCTAAGAGGGTGGTTTTCCTTTGTTTTTCTATCTAAGGAACATGGATAGCAGGTTTTGAATAGTTTTTGGGTCATAAAGGAAGTTTATTGGGTCCTTTGGTGCTGGTTGGTCCATTTTGACCTTTACACAAAGAATTTGGATAAGCAACACTTATGGTTACTTCTGCCCAGGTTACCGCTTCAGTTTTGGACTAGGGATTTTTTGGTTAATTTGGTGAACCATGTGGGGAAATTCATTTTTATAAACCCCTCTCTGCTTTAGGAAGGTGAAAGGACCTTAGCAAAGGTTTTAGAGGATTTTAAAATGGCTGATGTATTACCGGATGGAATTAACATCATTTGGGGGGGCAAGTATTTCAAATAAAGGTTCAACTACAAAGGTATTTTGTTCAAATTTTGATTTGTAGGGAGACAGGTCATCTAAAGGATGATTGTTCATGGTCAAAGGGTTAACATAAGGATTATCGGTTGGCTTAACACATGGGGTCTTCACTTAGTGAAACCATGCCATAGCACGTTTGGTTGTGGCATATGAAACAATACCCCTATTTTCAAAAAATATTCTAAAATACCTCCCAAAATCATGTTTTTTAACCCCCTCCCAATATGCCTTCCCAATTTAAAAAAACCCTTATTTTCACTATGTATTGCATGTATCCATTTCTTCATTTACATTTTTTATACCCCTTTATATTTCTACCTAGTATATTGACATGATAGGCATGCATTCTACAATGCACCTTGCTTCTTTCGATGTATATTGTGGATGCACATTACTTCACCCATAGAGATCACATTCATTTCCTAAATTAACACTAGTTTGTCATTTTTTTCAGGTGCCTGCACAAGATCAAAGCTTAAGGAAAAAACATACAATGTGAAAAATTTCAAATCAAAGTGCTAGCTAGGGATAACAAGTGGATGACCTCCAACAGGATTAACATTGATAGTGTGTTAACTAAACATATACAACAAATAACCAAAATTTCCAAGTGCTTGAAAAAGATCAGATCTTAATACGAAAACATACAATGTTGTGTTTAAAATTTTGTAACATTGCATATAGAGTGCACCCCTATCAGGATATTAGTCAATGGTCACATACTCATCATGTCTCACATAAATACTCGAAACTTTAAAATGATTAACAGTTGACGAGGATGGACGTTCAAAAACCCATTGGAAACAATTAAAGACTTGCATTGGCATCGTCTTCCAAAATGTCTTTTTCAGAAGGTATTTCAATAAATTCACATTCCAAATCTACTAAAACTCTTCACAAGTTCTGTTATAGTTGGGTTATGGACCAAGTCTTGGCTAACTTTGAAAGCTTGATGAAATAATGCTTTTTAGGTTACCTCGATAAACAAGCTATTGTCTATTTATGAAATCAACTCCTAGCCACATATAATTCCACATAAAATGCAGGTAAAGTGATATATGGCCAAATACTAAACGAAATGATGGATTGGATGGTCAATGTAGCATCCAACCAAAATCAATATCCATGAGCTTAAAAAAACACATTTATTGTCAATTGCATCTAGCTCAATCAGTTGTGAGAGTATTATCCTCCCCATCCAAGATCAATTTCCTCAAGTGACATGTTAAGCTCTTAATGAGTATATTGTTGTATTGGCCTTGAGCCCTGAAGAATCCAATTCACCCTCGGTACCATCATCCGAATGAGAAGTACCTAGTGGGTTTCCCTGGGGATATGTATTGCACTGAACAAAAAACAAATGCATTTACTGTATGTCATGTGTTCTCTCTATGAGGAATTTCTTACAATGGCTCTCAGGCTCTTCAGTGGTAGAAAAAGGCTTGAATTTTCTCATGATTTTCTCATAGTTTGCAGGGTTGTTGAGACTTGAAGAGTCGATATGCAAGATCTGTAATGAAGGCATAGAAAAGTGATACCATATGGACATAATTGACCAAGTAATATCCATTTGAAAAACAATTTTTTTCATTTTCTATTGAGAGTCAAGACTGTCTTAACTTAAAAAAAAGAACTAGATCCTTAATAGGCTACCATGCCCTAGGTTCTAGAACTGGCAGTCTATGTTTCACTGAATCTTGCTCCAGCATTTGCACAAGCTACAGATGAAGTTGACATGCATATTGTAAAGGAAGAAATATTTGTGGTTGCTGTTAATGTTACCTTGTAGTTATGTGAGATCACAATCACTAGTCCATAGTGCACACAATTTAGGAAAACAGACTGTTGCATCATAGTATAAAGTGACCCTAAATAATACAACAAATTGTAAAATGAGCTTTTACGTGATCATGCAATTTATTGTAAAATTAACTTTTATTTGATAATGCCCTTTTGGAAACATGACCTCGGTTTACTATCATGACCTTAGATCATTAAATCCCTCATGCATTATTTCTTCTTTAATCTTGATATAAGGAACTAAACCTTAAGTTTGGTTGTGTAATTCAAGTGGTTAAGATTTGAGCTTCATGCAAGAGGTCTTGGGGTCTATATTTCATACTAGTCAACTTTATCATATTCCTCACTCTATGCTCCTATCGGGTTAAGTACCATAATTAGCATTGGCATGTTTACATTGGGTACTATCTGCAAAATGTGATAAAGTGTCCAAGAAGTACCATCTACAAAATGCAAGGAAGTACTCCAAAGTTTTCCAACAAGTTCTTCCTTGAGAAAAAGATTATGTCAACCAAAATTGACATGATCAAAATCATTACAAATTCACAAAGGAAAAATAACAAATTTTTAACTTAAACATGGTTTGAAAATTTACAAACATAAAAGGAAATTTCCATTTTCACATGGATGTAAAACAAACAAATTACATGTAAATCTTTCATTAAGCAAAATACTTTGTATAGAAAGGAACAAGAGCTCTATAAAATGATACAAGCTAAATCGATTTTCCAATTGAGCAATGAATCACTCTCCATCCACCAAGATTCCATTCTCACTGATTTGCTCTTTTGATTCCATTCTCACAAAATTCAATCCGTCCTTCATAAAAAATCATGTCTTTAACAAGCTTAAATCCCTTATACTTCATTTCCTCCTAAATCTTGATCGTAGGAATCCAGTCAATTTATAACTTAACAATAAATAAGAAAACCAATGTTACCTAAGCTTTGTCCAAAACAATTTTTGATCACTTTAATAATTTGAGTGGTCAAATCTTAAGTTATGCACTCTTTATCAATTTTCTATAAATATGGTTTTGAACATGTCCATGTTATAGCGGATTTCACCACACTAGGTGAATCACACATTGTATGGCCTTCCCTTGTCCCGCTGCAGACTCATTAGCCCCTATGGACCACTTGTTGTCTTTTGATGTGACCCCCATCATCCCTAAAAACATAAGAATATTGATATACGCGGCTTTTTCCCCGATAACCGCGTACATACGCGGATATTTCCCCTATAGTCGCGTACATCGGGATGTGTGCAAAAATCCAAATCCTTTTGGAAGTTTCCTTGACTTGGATCCGATTCATATGACTCCTGGCCTTCCATATGCCTTGAGATCGCACGGATTCGACCTTTCCGTATCCCTTTGGAAAGTTATATAAGGAACCCCTTGGTACATTGAAAGCATAAGAGAGAATTGAGAGTAACTAAACTATAGTCCATTGTTGCCAGAACTTTATGCTTGAGTCTGCATCCCTTTGTCCCTTGGAGCACTGTTGTGTTCTTCCCAAGCTTTCCCTTTGCTAGTAAGCTTGCTATCGGAGTGATGGAGGATTGAGGTGGTGGAGGCCCAAGTGGGGAATTCAGTTTCTCTGGTTCGCAGACGTGCCGTCGGAGGTTGTCACTTGTAATCTCTGATTATTATTAATATAAATATCTTTTCCTGTCCATTAATGTGTATTTGAATGATTATTGCATCCATTGGAATATATCAAATGCTTTTACATTATTGTTTATATATGCTAGAATAGATCTAACACCATGAAATATAGTATGCTTGTATTGTTTACTTGTTGTAGAGGACGTGCTATAACAATTCAAGCCGAAGATTGGAAAGCTCAACGGGGATCTACTTCAACCGTCCGGAATAAGGTACGAGGTTCGATCCTTTAGTGTTAGATTGTTTATTTCTATTGCATATTGGGAAAGATTGATTTCTGGAGTCTAGATATCTGTTGTGGTACCCCAAGCCATAGGAATTTCTCTCCGTAACAGAATTGGCGACTCCGCTGGGGATGTCCCTTGTTTTTATTTGGGGGTTTACGGGCACAATGGGCTCGATATTATTGACTTGCTCTCTATTTCTCCTTGTTTCTGGGTTGCATTTTATAGTATGTTCATCCATGGACACTCCCCTTTATTTGTTTGACCCTTATCCTGCTTTTTACCACTACCTTCTCTGTATACGCAGGTTTTTGGGCAAAAGTCGCGTACATACGCGGATTTTTGGCCAAAAGTCGCGTATACACGTAGATTTAACACTAAAATCCTTTTTTCCACGCAGGTTTTTGGCCAAAAGTCGCGTATATGGGCCTTTCCACGTAGTTTTTTGGCCAAAAGTCGCGTATATTGGCTTTTCCACACGGATTTTGGGCCTAAAGTCGCGTACATACGCAGTTGTTCTTTATACAATCGCGTACATCCTCCCTTTTGGTGAGTTTGATGTTGGGGGAAGTTGCTGGGTGGGTTGTGAGTGTGGTTGGGTCTTCGTTGGGTCTGATGTTGTCTGTTGGATGCCTCTTTTGTGACCAGAGACTGCTCTTTCATTGATTTTTCTTTGAAAGTAGTTTTAGTCATTTTTCCTTTTTGTTTTGCCATTAGTGCATTACTCTTTTTGTCTTGGTGTCTTGCTGGGCTTGTCTTTTATACTTGCTACAGAGACTGAGAGTTTTAGATGACTTTTATTGCATTTTTCATTCTTTTATATTGAAAAATACAAAGTAGTTGCACTCTTAGTTGCATCTTAGATATGGATTTGAGGAGGCACTTGCATTGGATTGCTTGGATGAGAGTTGTGTTTAGGCTTTCATACAGGAAGGATTGCATTGGCATTCGGAAAGAAATATATATTTGTGCATCTCATGTAGTGGCATACCCTATTTTTCATTTGACAAAGATTGCACTTAGCATTGTTTGTTATGGTGTGCATATTTATTTCACCGCTGAGTCATAATGTCATTAGTTGCACGGCCATTTCCCTTTGAGTAATTACAGCCAACTAAAATCAACGCTAAATAAAATGAATTACACTCTTTTCTTTTATAGGGTGCACCAACAAGCTTAGGTTTTAGGATCTTGGAATAGTTCATTGTAAGTTAATTCTCCAAGATCACTAAACAACAACATGTATGTGTCTGTCCAGGTGAGATAGTGAAATCCTCAGTATGATTAGTGTTTCTCAGGGTGCTCCTCTTACACGGGAGTTAAGCACGAGGCAGTGTGAGCGGTTATTGATTGGGATGACCCCTAGTCATTAACTGAGTAGCACCGACGATATTGCCAGGATTGTATTCGTATCTGGGGGCTCTTTCGAGAGTTTCGGGCTTTGCTACCCTGCCCATACGGTCAATCCCGCCTGCGACTGTCCGCCTGAGCATTGATTATATTGAGGTGACCTTAGTTTCCTTACCTAGGTTATCGAGGGGGTACTTGTAGAGGTTATTCTGCAGGTGTCCCGGCCAGGTAGAGGTCGGACAGCACAGTCGCTTTATGCGTTGAAGCTGAGGGCCACTATAATTGGTTACGTACCTCCGCTTGTAGTGTATGGGAGTTTCGAGCCTCTCCTAGGCGAGACATACCTGCTGCATTCGGGAGCTCACATATCCTCCCCTTGGTTTGCTTGTATTTTGGCTGTAGATTTTCTTAGGAGTGTGCTCTTTGTGCGCTAGTTGGCCTTTGGGATCGCGGTTACTCTAGTATATTTATGCTCTCTTGAGTTCAGGTCCTTTTATTTTTGGCATGCCTAGTATCCTATCACCCATATTGGTCCTAGTATGGACCCTGGTGCCAGACTTGGGGGCATCATAGCCCCTTACCCTACTCGTAGATTTGGGAGTGGTCACATTCTTCCCTCTACTCCATTTGTGGAGGATGTTGACGCCCTTCTTTGGCTCTTTACACCAGTGGTCACCCTCATGGGGGTGGTAGTGGATGCGTGAATGTTGGGTCTACACCTTACTTTCCTTTTTATGTCCCATTGTTCATCACATTGTTTCCTTTGGGTGCTATTGTCATGATCGTTCCTCCCTATATCCTATAGTTTGGAAATTTATTGACTATCTTGGGTTGTTTTGGACTAATATGGTTGTCATGTAGGGTCCAGTTTGTGTACACTCTCTCTGAGGTTTCGACCCGTTCGTGCCTATCACAGGTATTATGTCTGAACTGGCATATAGGTTAGGATTTCACATCCGCTTGCACTTATGCATTGCCTTGTGACCGTTCCATCTTAACCTTAGGTACGAACCCATTCCATGGTATCATGGAACCTTCATGCTGCTGTTAGAAGTGATACTATGTGAGTGGTAGAGCTTTCCTATACATGGGTATCCTAGTTAGCTCCCCTTTGCATTTGATGCCCATGCCGTGAGTCCTCTCTTAGGTCTGGGAGTTCGTTGTATAGTATTGCCATGACATTTAGCAAGAGCATCATACTCCTCTTGATCTTATGCTGGCCATGTTCCCCCCGGACTCCCTTGTATCAAGTTGTAGATGCATTTTCATGAGCTTTGCCTGTCTTATTGAGCCTTATGCCGGCTTCCCTGACATTGCATTTCAGCCATATAGCCTGAGCCTGTCTCATGTCTAGCCATGCAGAGCCATTTTTTTTATATCCTTCGCAGCTTGATGTCCCTTTTTACCGGGAGGGGATTTTCCCCCGAGTGTTGATATCCTACACATGTTTCCTTGCATTGAGCATAGGTATGTTCCACTGCTTGGAACTAGTTTGTTTGCCCTGTTGACACTCGTCTCCTCCTAGTCTGTAACTATAAAGCTAGTTTATTCTTTTTTCAAGCTTTTCAAATAACTGAAAAAGACCAAAAAAATTAAAAAAACCAAAAAGCCGGACGGGAAAAGATGTTATCTTTGGCAGCTGTCGAGTCGTGTCGCCTTCGAACAGAGCACTGTATATCACATCCGTTGGTTGGGTTATAGTTTGACTTTAGGAAGCTGTACTCGTTTATATCAGTTTACCTCCACCGACTAGTTATGCTTCCAGTCCCTATGGAGCCTCTATTGATGCCTCATGCGTCATAGAGATGTCCCAGTTTGTATATCGAGTCTATGCTACCTTCATTCAGTCACCATACGCCGTTATGCTCTTGTTCGAAGGAAGTTGAAACCTGAGTCGGCCATTCCTCAGTTATCTTGACTTTGCATGTCGGCCATTCCCGGTACAGTTACTGGTTCGTGCACCTTATGATCGAGTCCTTCCACATTAGACAGCTTTGCTGAGTACCTCGTGTTGGATGATGGGGGATGCCCTAATGCCCTCCTTCCAGCAGATTTCATCCCATCGACTTCAGATCATTTATTCTGGGATTAGAGTTTAGAGTCATCTT
>LPNX011047435.1:21319-47043 GCA_001517045.1 Pseudotsuga menziesii | reverse complement strand
TGACCACATATGTGATATCATGTTGTATGCCTATTCATGGCCATTGTACTCTTATGTATCCGGGACTGCTATATGTATTCGCAGTTATATGCAGAGTTGTATGTCGATATTATGCTGATTGGGTGGCTGGTTTTTCATTTGGGTACCTTCATCACTTCCTTCCTGGGATGGACTTATAATGTATTTCGGCCATCGTATAACCCCTCTGATCTCATACATTAGGGGGCATCTGTTATAGCGGATTTCACCACACTAGGTGAATCACACATTGTATGGCCTTCCCTTGTCCCGCTGCAGACTCATTAGCCCCTATGGACCACTTGTTGTCTTTTGATGTGACCCCCATCATCCCTAAAAACATAAGAATATTGATATACGCGGCTTTTTCCCCGATAACCGCGTACATACGCGGATATTTCCCCTATAGTCGCGTACATCAGGATGTGTGCAAAAATCCAAATCCTTTTGGAAGTTTCCTTGACTTGGATCCGATTCATATGACTCATGGCCTTCCATATGCCTTGAGATCGCACGGATTCGACCTTTCCATATCCCTTTGGAAAGTTATATAAGGAACCCCTTGGTACATTGAAAGCATAAGAGAGAATTGAGAGTAACTAAACTATAGTCCATTGTTGCCAGAACTTTATGCTTGAGTCTGCATCCCTTTGTCCCTTGGAGCACTGTTGTGTTCTTCCCAAGCTTTCCCTTTGCTAGTAAGCTTGCTATCGGAGTGATGGAGGATTGAGGTGGTGGAGGCCCAAGTGGGGAATTCAGTTTCTCCGGTTCGCAGACATGCCGTCGGAGGTTGTCACTTGTAATCTCTGATTATTATTAATAGAAATATCTTTTCCTGTCCATTAATGTGTATTTGAATGATTATTGCATCCATTGGAATATATCAAATGCTTTTACATTATTGTTTATATATGCTAGAATAGATCTAACACCATGAAATATAGTATGCTTGTATTGTTTACTTGTTGTTGAGGACGTGCTATAACAATTCAAGCGGAAGATTGGAAAGCTCAACGGGGATCTACTTCAACCGTCCGGAATAAGGTACGAGGTTCGATCCTTTAGTGTTAGATTGTTTATTTCTATTGCATATTGGGAAAGATTGATTTCTGGAGTCTAGCTGTCTGTTGTGGTACCCCAAGCCATAGGAATTTCTCTCCGTAACAGTCCATTATTAAATAATATGGGTGTATCATATTCCAATAGTCATCCAAATGATACTATCCAATCACAAGTATGACTAAAAAATCATCTCTGTGAGTTCCTGCAAGAAAGAAATGGGTAATAAATATTTTGCAAGACATTTTCTTAGAGCTAATCATTGGTTTCCAAAAGAGTCACAAATGCCAATCCATAAAATGAGCCATAAAAGCTCACATGCTTCCCTAATGTGAGAGGAGGCTCACCCCACTATATGGATTTCTTCTCAAGTTCTTCAAAGCTGATACTATCTTCCTGTAAAAGAACATACATAAAACAGATTAAAATTTTAATTAGGCATCAGGATCCACAGTCATGAAAACTACATTCTACATGAATGATGAAAAACTCAACTTAGCAAACGACTCAAAGAGGTTGGAGAGTAAGAGCATGACTTAGACTTGCCAACAACTCACAAAATTTCATTCAAAAACTTGCTTGATTTTTACCAAGTGAGGATATGAAAAACTTCCCAAGTTTATTCAGGAATCCAAGTTATACTCGCGACTTTTTTAGATGTTGAGATAAATTGACTTAGCTGGGTTTTGGCACCAAGTTGGGTACAACATGCTAGTCCAATTTTTGCTAATATGTTCTACGTTTCTCATAATGATGTAGACATGATTTAGAAAAAACTTAAAAAGAACAACATAAATCTGAAATGGGTTGTAGTCACCTCACTTGATACTCCTAATTTTGAATCAAAGGATGCATAACGCTTTCGAACAAGCTCTGTTAATGTTCCATCCTCCACAGTAAGCATAGAAAGAATATAGGGGGAAAGGAAAACATTATCACAAAGTTTATTATATAAGAAAAAGTCAAATCCTAAAAATACATTAGGAAAGAATATAGGTTTACCTGCAACAGCTGAGCTGCATTTCTCAATCCTCGTGCCAAAGTGTTCTTCCCTGATATATGAGCAATGAACAGAGCTTCTACATCAACACTTTCCCTCCATCTGTTTCAAAGAAATGGAAAACATAGATATGTTTGATATCACTTTGTACTACATGTAGCATATTTGACAATACAACAACATTATAAACCATCAACTAGAACCCAACATAGCACTCTCAACCTTTTGTACAGTCTATGGAGGGGCATATACTATCTTTTTCCAGCTTTTTTTACTATCCTATGCAAGCACCGCTTATAGTTCATGTTTATTCCGTTTGATCGAGCATAAGCATAAGCAACTAGAGCAGTTTTTTACTCAATTGACCTAACTTTAGCAACTAAAAATAGTACATGTTAGAACTAAAAAAAAAAATTTCAAGAATCATTCCCAAACATAGTTTACAGGAGACTGCAAAAATACAGGGAAATAATGAATCTATGAGACAAGGAATATGCCCAAACACAATCCCTTAATATGCACATGATGGTGAAAATCCAAAATTCCAAAGAAATGCCACCAGAAAACATCCAAAACCAAATTCCTTGCATGACAAGGAATGGCTTCATTTTGTAATAAAAAACTACAAGAACTATGTACATGCAACATTGTCTATTATTAAAGTGTGGTTTTAAACAGGCATCAACAAATTCCAACCATATGAAATGCAATGGAGTTGGAAACTTGATATTACAAAAGAAAAGCACGGTAGTCCCTTCTAAATTACATGAATTCTTTAATAAACAAATTCAAATGTGCAGCTGTAACCAAAGGATAATAGACACAATGTTGGACAACACCAAACAATGTTATTCAATGTTGCATGCTTGCATAGGCTACAATTTTCAAACAAACAATAACAACTTCTGGCCTTTCCAACAACCAATCTCCATGTTATTATAGATATCAAGCTGTCTAGATATTTATCTTAATACCAACAAGCTTGGAAACAATGATAGATATGAATGTGATAACACCATGGATTTGGTATGGATGAAGATTTTTCCTTGATAAGGGATAACAACTACAAATCACTGAAACAATGGGGACAATCAAAAGTGGTCGGTGTAATTTGTCTTACACCAATTCTCACATGATGAGGTTTTTATTCATCCAAATCATTGCTAAAGTTTGTGCAAGTGATGGAATCAATAAGGGGAAAATTGCAACTTCCCACCTTACAAAAGATGGTTATAATAAGGTGAACATGGAGAACATGGAGGCCACCTTTAAAGCACATTTGCAATGGGACGTGTAGGAAAAATGAGATTCTTGTCTTAAAAGAAATTTGAGTGTTCATTTAGAGCCCTATAATGCTTTAGTAAGCTAAGACCACAAGTTAAATGTTATTGGATGATTCTTAGGCCATTTATAGACATTGGCCTAAGAATATCCTCAACCTTGTGCTAACTAGATAATAGTCCACTTGTCTCCTCAACAATGAGTGGAAAAATTATCAAAAAACATTCAATTATCAGCCATGTAAACTCTATTTGTATATTTGTCTTCATTATATGTTCCACTGATATAATATTTCTACAAAATCTCATCTCTTAAGAGCTTACCCAATGAAAAGGACCACAATAACCATGTAGTAAATCATTTTAAGGTCTTCTGAGTTTAAGTTTTAAATTTCAAGTTTGGCAAATTACTACCCATATAGAGAGAATAGTTGAGACTATAACTATGTTTTATTTTAGTAAATTGTTGTTGTTTTCTGATTTTAGTATTAACGCTTGTAATACTTCGTCTTCTAGTTTTAAAAGGGTCTGTGAATACTATATGTAAATCTATAGGGTGTAAACTTGAGTAACACTCATTCAAACATAATTTTGACTGCCAAAAATTTGCTATGAGTATTTGTAAGGAAGCAGTGTAAACATTATACGATTTGAACCCGTATACAACCAAAATCAATTTAAATTGTATAAATGTTTAGATAATTTCTTATGTAAATGATAAACATACTTCAGTTCAAAACATTACAAGTTAGATGTGGATACAAATAAAATGGACTTGGAATTAAGAAAATGAGCTAAAAGAGGAATCACATAATCCTTCTTCAAATTGTGTTAGAAAATCATAAGATTACAGTTCCATGACAATTCATAGCATTAAGGGCCATTTTGCACAACTCTGTAAATGAAGAGAAGCTCCATACTTTTAGAAGAGAAATTAAATGTTTGAATCAATTTTCACAAATGCCAAGAAACTTTTGTCCTCTCATAAAATAAAATCCTTCAAGGTAGTGTGGTATACAAGCTCGCTTTCTACTGATACTCCTGCTAGGAGGCTTCTTCAGCTCTGTGCCATGAATATGGCATGAAGAAGCTCTAGGTTTTCTGAGGTCCTATAAACATCCAATTAGCTTGTACAAACAGAGACAAACCTTTTAAGTTGTTGGTGAATCATTGTCATCATTGTAAATGTGCTCTGACATCTGCGACACTTGAAGAATGTTGTCCTCAGCAATGCTGGAAATGACCCATTCTTTAGCTGGATTTCACGAAAAGTTTGAAAATATTGCTTGTGTGTCCTCCATATGAACAATAGTTAGGGAGGTGCCTCTTCAACATCCTCTGGATTTTGCTCATCACCAATTCTATTGCAAAAGAAAAAGGGACTAGTGCCACTCAGCAATATATTATAGAAATAGTATTTGTATGCTTTACAATTATATACATTAGGCCTAAAATAAGCTGATTTTTAAAAGTGGACCTATATAATTCCTTCCTAATCTCACCTACTGAGGTCCCAAACCATGAGTCGACTATCTGAACCACATGATGCTAATATAGCTTTGTTTTGGGGACTCCAACCCATTTGGAACACTTGTTCTTTGCAAGGATAGATACATAAATGGTAGTCATTGTTTAAGGTATATTTCCACTGAACTTCTCTCTCTCTAAGCCAACAGAATCAAAGAAAACGGCTTACAGGTTGAAGCTATACTATAATATTTTTATCTAGTTATCATTTCCTTTCTCTAAGCAATGTCAAACATACATGTATATAAAAAAGTTAAATAGGATTATCTAAGCAACATATTCAGATTCTATTTATATTTTCGAGAAATAAATATAAAAAATAATCATACATGTGGTGTTCACACATATTGAGAACTCTGTACAGCTTCTGAATATCATGGAATGCAACAGTTTTGTCTGCAGAGCCCATAGCCACAATCCATTCATTGAAAGGATTGAAATCCAAACAATTAACCTAGGCATCATCTCCACAAACTATTACAAAAAAACAACTTTAACAAAATATATATGAGGAAAAATTGAACTTATATGCAAAAAATTTCAAACCTGCCTACAAGAACAAATAAAGAAATGCCTAGAGAGCTCCCTGAACGAATACACCAATCAAACAAGGAATGTCAAGGAGAAAGAATAACTATGCTTAATATAACATGCAGTCATGTAAGATGCAACTTTGATAGCTACTTTCTCTTACCATAGGTGATAATATTTTGACCTCTAATAGGAAATCATGAGAGTTTTGAATGTACTAAACAGGGTAGCAATACTCAAAAGATGATATCTGTAAACGGAAGGATAAACTTTTGATATTGAAATGTGTTAAACGAGTTTTTTTTTGGTTAAATATTCCACCAAAAATAATTCAGATAGTTCAAAGACTATTACCTCAGATTGGTGAGCTTCAACAGTATGAAGTGGATTCTCAAAGTCTTCCTGATATCCCATAGAAGCAAATGATGGTCATCCCCTACAAACCCAAAGAGATGGTCACGAACTGCATGCCATGCTACATCCTCCACTGGTCCATCATGGTACTACATCTTCAACAAGAGTTACCACAACATTAATGAGTACCTTACTGTTGTTATTAAAAAAAAATCACAACACCTAATCCAACTAAATGAATCCCCCCCAACACATACATTTTTGGCCAACAGAAAAAAATTACACAGCATGAATAAAAGAGCACAGAGAAGAATTATGATCTCTCTGGCAGAACGAAGCACTTTAACTCCTAGATGAATCCCCCATTACCATGTTTGTAATTTATCATTACTTTCATGTTCCTTTTCTATCAATATATATGGTGTTTGACTCAACTAACCATTTTAGTTATTACATGTCAGAAATCTTCGTCCCATAGATATTCTCAAGCTCTCAAACCCACACAGATGCTGATATTCATCAACAATCCAACATATGAAATTATTAAGGATTGTTATTTTTGAGGGAAATGTGAAATATTAAGGATATTATTTACATTGAAATATGTTGCATCTCAAAAATTCTATTCAATATTAATTAAATCTTGAGCATCCAACGAACATTGTATAAGTAAAACTCAACTAAGCATCAGATGCTTAAATCCCAACTCAGAGGAAAGACAATTGAGGATAAAAGGCAATCGGAGACCAAAGAAAAATAGTTTCCAACCATTTAACATTATCCCATTCATGTCTTTATGTTGAGGAAAAATTATCCTTTGCCATGCAATGCAAAAGAAATAATGGAACATCAAATGTCTATGTTCAGTTCATGCTTATCAATCTCCTATGTCTAGGAATATTGCAGTGTAGTTTATTTGATACCATAGATAGAGGATAGCCTATGATTTTGAGAACTTTATCTCTTTGATTTTAATGTTATCCCTCAAAGTGGCACTATTTGAGGTTGAACCATGTGTGCAAAAGAAAAAGAATGTGAAAATGTAAAGTTCAGGTGCAAAATCAAAATGTATGCATCGTACAACTTAAGAACTTGTTACCTTGATATTATTGGAAACTATCAATATAGTGTGATTGCATTGTAAATATCTTAGTGTAAAAGAAAAATTGGTTGAAAATTTAGTTTTCAACTATGTAAAATCAAACTGCATTATAAAGAAGTGAAGGCTTTATATAAGTAAACCAACTAAACTAAGAACAGTTGTTGGAGCTCCTATCTTCCCAAACACAAAAAGGGAACACTTGTTTGTATCTATTGGTATACTACTATGTGTGTACCAAAACGACATGTGATGTATCATCATGCATTGCCTCCACAGTGCTGCACCATTAGGGAAAGCAATATAGACAACTTGGAAACCTCCAAAGGCTAGTGGCATAATATCAATATAATAGTCTACCAAGTTATTGTTCTATATTGACTCTACAATCATTAGAAGCTAAGTTGCACAAATTAAAGCTATATTGTCATACTTCCTCTTTACAAGGGTGTAGGCCAAAATTCCAAAATTCTTGTAGGCAATGAAACTTTCAAAACTGGTCTCATAGGAGTATAAATTGACTCAGCCCAGTTTTGGCACCAAGTTGGGTACAACATGCTAGTCCAAGTTTTGCTAATATGTTCTACGTATCTCATAATGATGTAGACATGATTTAGAAAACACTTAAAAAGAACAACATAACTATGAAATGGGTTGTAGTCACCTCAATTGATACTCCTAATTTTGAATCAAAGGATTTATAACGCTTTCGAACAAGCTTTGTTAATGTTCCATCCTGCATAGTAAGAAAATATCATACGTGAAATAGAGGACCCAATATGATAAAGTAGGTAATTAATGAAGCTAATTAGTACTGTAATCACCTAATAAAGCATAATCTATAACCTTATGCTTACACCTTGTTAGCTCTATATCATGGGTCATATTAGATATAGCTATACTGTTAAGTGTTCCAATAAATCATACCACTATATTAGGCTAATGCTTGTTCCCAATTGTGAGTAGCTTATGCTTTCTGATTATGGGAATACTAGTGATACAGCTTACCTTGTTATGGCTTATATGAACTATTCTAGCCATATATAGTAATCAATTGAGCTTGTAATATAAGGATGCTTATTTATACATGAGCTCTCTACAATGGCTTTTACACAGTGATTCGTAGGATGGATAGAACCAATACCATTGACTAATACTAATGTGATATCAACTACATAGGGTCCATGTGTTCTACATATTTAGTATGACTAAGCTGACCAAGTGCTTATCTCACCAGAGTAATGGTTGTAATTGATTATGTATTGGTATGCATGTATTTATAACACATCTTTAATAGGTAACATACTAGTATTGAATCACAAGCTATCTTAGTAATATGAGCTTATTAATATATGGTAATAGTACGCATTAGGTACAAGTAATCAGTATTCATTACTACTTACTAGCCATTGTACTATCCTAATAAAATTAATAGGGTATAGTGTAACACATATCACATAAGTACAAGCTTGGTACTCATTAAGCTACATACTCCTATCAATAATGGTAATAAAACCATGCTCTGGAATAGAGTCATTACAACAAACCAATAACATTATCTGTATCATATATATATATATAATGTTATATTTAGCTTATGGTGATAAATCCTATTCTATAAACATAGGTTATAACTTACATCAGGATAAACAAGAGCTGTAATAATTATAGTCATAACATGAGCTTTACACTTATACTGTAATCTCTCTAAGCTCTTATCTCATTACATAGGTGTAACGTGTTATCCCTAGTTATCATCTTGGAGATATATACCATATATATTACTCTGCTTTATAGTATAGTTAGTAATCACTACTTATGGAGATGCTTATATCACGGTAGTTACTTGCTTACCAAAAATACGAAGTGATAATAAAATGTCATAGAAAACTACCTTGAATATATGAAGCTTTGGACATTCAAGCTTGTCTAGACTTGCAGCTATACCAAACACCTATTATTCGTGTAGATAGAAACATTAGCATGTGGAGATAGCGTGGGGATTGGAGAGTCTAAATTTTGCAGGATTCCAATCACCTTCAATGTTCCTATAATGTTCAAACAACCCACAATGAAAGTAATGGTGAAGTTAGAATCAGTACCACTAGTACACTTCAATTGTGGCAATCTCTTCAAAAACACAGGATTTGAGGGAACTTAACCACTAAGTCCAATCAATGATGGTAAGAGTAAGTTAATTTATCTTGCTTTATATTGTGTATGTATTCAAAATCAAAAGTGATTCAAAGAAAATAAAACAAATAAATGAAACTTTTTCCTGACTAAAATAGAAAAATCAGAAGGGAAACATTATACTAACTAAAACAAAGATCTTTAAAAGTAGCATTTCAATATAGGCACTTAAAAAACTAACCTTTCATGATACTTTATCATTTGGACGATAAATTGATGAGCTAGGGTTTAGGGTTACAAGTCAACCATCCTTTGACCTTTGATGGTAACTGAATCGAGGGGTGAAGGGAAGAAATAGGGGTAGAACACTCCCTCTTACAAACCCATTCTCTTACATAAAAATGTTGATAAATCCTGGCAATCGACCTTCAATGGATGAGGTTTTGACTCTTGAGATATCAACAGGAGGAACTTAGAAACCAATGTTTACCTCACCCTACAAAAAATTGGGAGAGCTATCCAAATCCAAGCATCACAATTAATCCGTCAGAGGTAGCTGAAGATATTGTAAGGCTTATGGTAGAGCGTTTAATTTGCAAATTTAATGGCATCCATCCCTCATAATAGACTTTGACCAGTTGTATTAGCAACAACTAGGATTTGAAAGGGAATTATGAGTTATCTCTATAGAGAGAGGCTACTTCCTCATTTGGTTGTCTTCACTTGACAAAGGACAGGGATGTTGTTTTGGAATGTGGACTATGGCTCATGAGAAGAGTTGGCCTGATCATGGAGTTTTGGGCCTGCGGTTGATCCAAGGGAAGAATTTATTATCATCCAATTTCTACTATGGTAGATATAATGATTCAAAGTATTAAGGAATATTTATTAATAATTATTTCCAAAAATCTCAGATTTTGCTACACAACAACTCAATCCTGGAAATGCAAACGAGTATCCTTCCAAGGCTATAGGAGATTCTCTTGGCCCCTACGTGAGAATGGAAAAACTAACAAGGAAAATAAAGTTGGGTGACTTATGCCAGAGTCTGTGAAAATATCTATCTGAGCAAACCATTACCAAACGAAGTAACTCTAAATCTAGGATCTTTGGTCTATGAGAAAAATATCAATTATGAAAATATTCCTTTTGGTGCAATTTTTGTCAAGAGTATGATCATTTCAAGTAGGTGTGTCATGCAAAGTCGAAGAACCAGATCTTGAAAAGGAAGTGAAGCAATCCCCCAGAAGGAACCTTTTCCCCCAAGGGAATCCAAAATGCCATAAAAATACCGGATCAGAAGATGAACAACAAAAAAATCAAGCTGGGCCTTCAAGGACAAAACATACTAATGTAGAAATCAAAATGCCTAGATACCAAAAAATTTACCAATCGAAAAGGATCTAGTGTATTAGGATAGATTATGCACCTGTTGCAGCTGCAACTATTTCCCCAAATTTTCAAATTTTGGACCCCTTGTTAATTTTAGCATTGCCTAGAATCATTTGGATCCATGAACTCTTTTTGTTTTTGCTTTAATTTTGGACTATTTTGAGGTTAACTCTCTTCCTACTTTTCGGAAAATTGCTTATGTTTGAAATTGCTGTGGGTTGCGGAATTTAGAGTTTGGTTTGTTTCCTTTTGAGCTGCGATCTCTTTTCGGAAGCTTATTTCTCATGCTAGCCACTGTTTCAAAGGCCCTTTAAACAACGTATCGGAACCATGTTTCCTTAGGGAGCCTCCGTTGCGGAAATTGAACAATGATTATTTTGCAGGAGGATCTTGACTTCTCTGTTGTCGCGTCGTATCGTTTGACTTGTTTATATTATCGGAGGTTGGTCGAAGTTGAGTCGAGATATTTGGTCTTTGTGAAGCCGCTGTTTTGAAAATGAAATAGGTTTTTTGGACCGCTGTGAGACCTTCGTTGTTCCGAACACTTAGCGTTTTACATTGATCTTGTGCCATAGCAAAAGTTATGGTTTGGATCGGAGGCTATAGTCTATTTATGTTCCGCCCTTACGGCTCCCAAGCGAACTAGGTATCTACGATATAACTGCTCCACCAGCCGATACTTTGTTGGGTTTTCGTCGCTTTGTCTTTGGACCAAGGGTCTGTAGTCTTTCCTCCTTCGCCCTTGCGGCTGTGTAACGCACTAATTTTCCGACGTTGATGTCTTTCCACTCACCGACTGGGAACTTTTCCAACCAGAGTTTGGATTTTAGCTCTTTCGACTCCGATAAACTTAACGGTCTCACAGATCCCGTTGCCTGTTTGAGACCCGCTGACGCGGCTGTGAGTGAGACTACACGGCCGATGTTTTAATGTTTTAAGCTGTCGATAAGTTTTTCTCTTCCCGTCATTTTGTGAGTTTTAAACCTCTGTGTGGGCGACAGTGGTTTTGGTACTTGTTAAGGTTTTCATGACGAGAGTGCAATACAGGGCCTCTTTTGATGACTATTCATTTTGTTGATGTAGTTTGATTGAAAATATGTAGTCCTAATTAATGATAAATGTCATTTAATTGCAGAAGGACTCGAGAGACTTTTTCAGATTACTACTACAAGAAGGCATAGCTGGGAGACAAAGCAGCAGAAAGTTGGCTGGGCAGTGTTAGGCAGAGTGCATACTAAAATCAACGGAATCTCAAAGAAGACAAACGAAAGACAGGACATAATCGATGGTGACAAAATCCCAGGCTTGGAAAGATCCATTAGTTACCGAGCGGATCCTGCTTTGTTAAGTACTCATAAGTTGAAATCTAAAAACGTAACGCATGAAGTGAATCATGAGTACTCACGAAAAAGACAAAAATGGTGATATTAGACAGTTTTGAGGAGCCCAAAGGTCACACGGTTGGGGAAGCCCAAGCGGTTGGCTGATTTGGTTTAAATATAGGAAAGTTAGAGTTTACAGGGGCTTTTTCCCCTGGAAAAACTTATGAACTATTGTTTGTAAGAGGAACTACTTCGTTTTACAATAAGAAATTACAAATTTTGCCTGTTGGAGAAGGTGCTATGTGGAATGTTCTAATGTGATAAATGAACAATGTTGAAGGGGAACTATTTCGTTTTCGACTGTGTTTCATTAACTGTGAGAGCGTTCTAACTTTATGAACCTATGTTCTTACCTGAATGTTCTCTAGTATATTATGTGATGTTTTCCACTATGAGTAATGGAAGTTTTAACTGTTGATGAGCTATCTTGTCATGTACACTTTTATTCATGTTTATATGTTTGGTTCTAGGAACAACTATCTGTGATTTGCTGTAACATGTAAACAATATTACATTACTCATGAATTAATATCTAGCTCTCTAGAGATAGCCTAGTTAGTATTTATTTTCTAATTGTGTGTGATTTAGATGTGAAGGAGTTTAAGATGAGAGGTAAGAACCTGCGCATCACATTGTGAACACTCCTTGCATTCTTAATCAATATGCATGTTAGGTAGGAACTTGCATATCATACTTAAAGTCAAAAATACAAAATTTATATATGGTGGACCGGGCCGCAACCGGTAAAATCTTTTATTTTTGTTACTTGACCTACGGTAGCCGGACCGCAAACTGGACGGATTCCCTACACCAAACAGTCACGGGCTAGTTGGGAACGTTGACTGGGGAGAATCCCTTGCTGTTGTTTCCTATGATTTTCCAGGCCTCAATAGTTTCTGGTGCTAGAAGGAGGGCCACCAGTGCATGGCTGGCCGAGGAAATCCGTTTTCCCGAGATCATTCCACCTGTAACAGTTCAGGAGGCAATTTGTTTTCCAATCCAATTGCTGAAGAGGAGGGTAGAGAACATTTGTATTCTATCGGCAACAAATTTGTTAATGATCTGAGAAGACACACTAGGGAATACATGAAGAATATTGGAGGATTTCCGATTATCCCTGAATTGCCCAGAAGAGAATATAAAAGGAAAGATCGTCCTATATTGGAAGACTCAGTGCTAGTTGGGGATTGGGAAGAACTTGTAGAAACAGCCTTACAAGAAGTTATATAGCCTTTGAATCAAATAGGCCTGGATACTCCTCACAGTTCTCCTGTTCATACTCCTATTCGCTCACCTTCTCACTCTCCACCCAGACTCATGGCAGGTGTAAACACAAATCAACCACCCAACCCACCGAATCCACCACCTACCTGGAAAGCCAAATCACCTTTAAACCTAACACCTCCTTTGCATGATTTACCTCAATCTTTTGAAAATATGCTGCCCAAATTTGACCCAAATGAGAAGATACTAGTAGACGACCACTTGTAAAGATTCTATTTGGAAATAGAAGGATTAAGGGCTGGGGAATATGAGGATGTAGTTTCTAGAATTTTCCCACACACCCTTAAAGGAGCTACAGCATCGTGGTACTTTGGTTTTCCTGCAAATTCTATCCTTGATTGGGATACCTTCGATAGGATTTTTAGAAGTAAGTATGCAACCCAAAAGACTCATGCAACTCTCATGAAAGGACTATGCACCTTAAAGAAAGAAAGAAAGGAGAAGGTGCATAGTTTCGCCAAAAGATTTGTAGCATATCTTAAGAATTTTTCTGAAGCTGACAAACCTTTGAATAAAGTCTTGATTGAATATTATACCTCAACTCTAGGACCCAAGTTGGCCATGTTTTCCAAAATGGAGGCCAAGCCTACTCTAGCGGAGACCTATGAGGAGGCTAAGAGAGTAGAGGCTGAAAGGGAAAGTATTGAAGATTATCCCGAACGGTCAGGAAAGCTTTGTTGTTTACCAAGCCTAAGGAAGAGCAGTCACTAGATTTTGAAGGAATGGAAAAAATGATGTAGAAGCTTTCTAACAGAATCATAGACTTGGAAAAGGAAAAGGAAGCCCAAAAGTTCTACAAGCCTTATTACAAGAAAAGGGAAGATAACATTCAATCCCAACCCCCTTTGCACAATTTTGCATCTATGAATTTAACAGAGGTAGGAATGGACAATTTTTGCACTTTCCACCAACAACCCCACTTTGAAAAGAATTGTCCTCAATGGATAAACTCAATGACGTTGGTTATGAATCAACTGTTGGATTCTAAATTGACAGAAGATAAAGATGAAGAAAGGAAAGACAACAATACATCAATGAAAGAACAAGAGGATGAGACCATGGTTTTATGGGACTGTGTTTCGTTGTTTGACGCCGAGGAGGAAAAGGTTTTGGGACACGAGGACATCCTAGAAACAAATGTAACAACAAGAATCCAAGGGTTGGCTAAGGAAAATAGTCTCATGCTCCCAAAGATTAAAAGACTTCAAAGGAATGTTAAAAAATTTCAAAATAACTCCTCAGCTAATAAAATTCTGAAATTTACCATCACCAGTCAAGGTCCTAAACAAACTAATGTGTTCATCAAGCCCAATGAAGAAAAAATAAATAATGGTAATCCAAATCCCACCGAACCTAAGATGGAATATGACATTGTGGAAGATATAAAGAAGGTAAGGGCGAATATCTTGCTATTTGAAATGTGCAAGGTGCCACAGCAGAAAGAAAAGTTGTTGAAAGCACTTGAAGCATCAGAGGAGGGGCTTCCCACTGACAATCAGCCCAAGAAAGAAGAAGAAATTGGGGAAGCAAGTATAGGAGGTAACCCTAAGAGAAAGAATCAACCTTTTCTCCTCACTTTTGAAATTTTTAACCACAACATACATAATTGCTTGGTAGACTCAGGGGCATTGGTTAACGGCATGCCGCTGTCGGTCTGTAAAAGGATAAATGGGCAGCCTAAGCCATACACTTGGAGGGTTGTTCAGTTGGATAGAACGAATGTGAAGGTAATTGGGGAAATGGAGGATGTTTTAGTCCGCTTGTCTTCAAATGATAAGGCGTGTCAATTTATTGATATTGTGGTAGCTGACATACCAGAAGCTTATGGGCTTGTTTTGAGCAAGGAATGGTCAGCAAAGCTAAATGGATATTTTTCCTCGGACTAGTCACATTTGTGGCTGCCATATAAAGAAAGCCCAAATCAAATTAAAATTTTGAGGGAACCCCACATGAAACACAATGTTACTCAGTTTGAAGAATAAAATGAACTGGTGGATGTTATTTTGGGAAATTACTTTATTGAGTTAGAACTAGGAAATTACCAAGTACTAGGAAATTACGAAGTAGAAGAAGCTAGCGACACTTCAGATGCTCAGCCTAATCTCCTTTTGTTTTCACAGGATGATGAAATCGATTGTAAAATAGTAGACTTAGTAGTAGAAGTAGATGTAAACTCCGCACAATAGTTAGCAATTTCTGGACACTTTTTTTTGACGGATCTAAAACGTTAGAAGGGTCACGAGCCGGCTATGTCCTAATTGACCCCAAGAAGAACAAACATTTTCTTTCATGTAGGTTAGAGTTTGAATGTACAAATAACATAGCTGAATATGAAGCGTTGGTTCAAGGTTTAAGGAAAGCAATTGAATTAAAGGTCAATAATCTGAAAGTGTTTGGAGATTTTGAAATAATTGTAAAACAAATTCGGAATCAAATACATTGCATTTCACCCCACTTAAAAGCTTATCAAAATGAAGTATGGGATTTACTCAAATGTTTTAATGAATTTAATGTTGTATTGATCCCAAGACTTAAGAACGCAACATCTGACTTGTTGTCCACATCAGCTACGAGGCTTGTGCCCTCTAATAATCGGTGCTCTGTTGAATTGTTTTCAGGCCCTTGGTTCCGGATATGATTACCAACCTATGAGTGTTCGATGACGATCAACAGATTATAGAATGCTTAACAAATGATGAGGTATTCAAAGGAGCGATTATTGGTGATGAAGAACATCAGGCCGAGATGAAATTCGATAATTTCATCCCTAAGGGAGTCAGAACTTTAGAACAGATGTTTGATTTAAATGAAAAATTTAGAAGACCAGCAAATGTGAAGACTCATAGCTCATCTCTACAGTTCGAATTGATTAATTTGGGGACTGAGATGAAACCTAAATATGTGAATCTTGGAAAATGTTGTTCACCGGCTGAAAGAGATAAGTTCATCGTTCTTTTCAGACAATACAAAGATGTTTTTGCCTGGACATATGAAGATCTAAAGACATATGACACTATTATTATCCATCATGTTATCCCCATCAAATCTGGAGTCAAACCTTATCAGCAGCCTTTAAGGAAAATGCATCCAAAATTGGAACCTCTAATCCAGAGTGAAGTTAAGAAATTATTGGATGCTAGAATCATTTTTAAGGTTAGACACTCGGAATGGGTTTCAAATCTGGTACCAGTAAGGAAGAAATCTAGAGAAATCAAGTTATGTTTGGATTTTAGAAACTTAAATCGCGCTTCAGATAAAGACAATTATCCTGTTCCACCCATGGAGCAACTACTGCAAATGGTTTTAGGTTCTGAACTATTCTCTTTATTTGACAGATTTTTCAGGCTACAATCAAATATTAGTAGCTGAAGAAGACAGATTTAAAATGACATTCAGGACCACGTGGGGAACTTTCGCTTACAGAAGAATGCCCTTTGGACTTATAAACACTAGAGCTACGTTCCAGAGGGCTATGGACATAGCTTTCCACGGTTTGATTGGCCACAGTGCTGTAATATACCTCAATGACATCATGATATTCTCGAAGAAGAGAGAAGGACAAGTGTTTCATCTAAAGCATATTTTTGAACGCTACCAAAAACATAGTATCTCATTAAACCCCAAGAAGTGCGTGTTTGCTATTACAGAAGGAAAGTTGTTGGGCCACGTGGTTTCAAAGAAGGGGATCTCCATAGACCCAGAAAGAATCAAAGCCATTGAACATATTCCCTTGCCCCATAATAAAAATGGCATGCAATCATTTATGAGGACAATAAACTTTGTGCGAAGGTTTATGCCAGATTTCGCTCAAATTGTTAAACCTTTGCAGCAAATGGTAAAGCAAAGTGTACAATTCAAGTGGGCTGATGTTGAGAAGAATGCATTTGGCAAGATTAAAACTGATGTTGCGCATGCACCCTCCCTCAAAAACCTGGATTTTGATAAAGATTTTATTTTGTACACTTTCGCATCTGATGATTCGCTAGCAGCTGTGCTTACTCAGAAGGAAGATGGGGGAGATGAGTTCCCCATATCATTTATGAGCACTAGTCTGCAAGGGGCTGAATTGAATTACCCGGCTATAGATAAAAAATCTTATGCAATGTTCAAAGTGGTGAAACAATTCATGCCCTACATACTAAAGAACCGGACCAAGGTAATCGTCCCACACCCAGCTGTGAGGTCTCTTTTCATACAGAAGGAGTTAGGAGAAAGAAGGGGCAATTGGGTAACAGCTCTTCAGGAATATGACCTCGAATTCAAGCCAGCTTCTATAGTTAAAGGGAAAGGGTTGTGTAGACTGATGACTGAAAATATGAACAATGAAGAACATGCCTAGGAAGACGAAGCTGAGTTACATTTGATGGATGTAGGTCCTCTTTTCACAGCGCCAGAATCTTGGTATTGAGACCTTGTGCATTACCTCCTTACAAGATCATTACTGGAACATTGGAATTCTAAGCAAAGAAGAGCACTACGTCTTAAATCAGCCTCATATCAAATTATTGAAGGAATATTATTTAGAAAAAATTACGATGGACTTCTTCTTAGATGCTTAGAGAAAGAAGGTGCGAAGAAGGTAATGATAGATTTGCATGATGGGCCTGCTGGGGGACATTTTTTCAGAGATACTACAGTTCATAAAATTCTCAGAGCCGGATACTATTAGCCCACGCTTTTCAAAGATGCACATGCCCATGTTAGAAAGTGCGACATTTGTCAAAGGTGTAGTGGAAGACAAGCTAAAGTAGTAGGACCATTGAAGCCTGTGATAATAACAGAGCCTTTTGAGCAATGGGGGTTAGATATCATTGGGAAGATAAAGCCGAATTCCTCCCTACAACACAAGTATATTCTAACAGCAACTGACTACTTCACTCGATGGGTCGAAGCCATCCTGTTGCGCAAAATAAATGAGGATGCGGTCATAGACTTCTTGCAAGACCATATTATGACCAAGTTTGGAGTTCCAATTTCTTTAGTTTTTGATAATGCTACTTACTTTTCCTCGATAAGATTAACTGCTTTTGCTCATGAGAAAGGGATTAAGTTGCATTACTCTGCTAATTACTATCCACAGGGAAATGGTTTAGTTGAATCTACAAACAAGAATCTGATTAGGATTTTAAAAAAGATGGTGATAGAAAATCAGAGGAGTTGGCACTCAGCGTTACCAAATTCCCTTTGGGATGATAGAGTCACCCCCAAGTCTTCGATAGGAGTGTCTCCGTATACCCTTGTGTATGGTAAAGAGGCCATTCTACCCCCCAATATCATGCTACCCTCTTCCATAATAGATCAGGAATCTAGAGGATCAGATAATGAAGTCTTGCAAATGAGGATATATAATCTCCTGAAGGTAGAAGAATCTCGATCTAAAGCCAGAGAGTGCTTTAAACAACAACAAGAGGTAGTAAATAGATGGTTTGATAAACACAAGGCTGGAACAAAAGATTTTGAGGTGGGAGATTTGGTTCTCAAGTGGGACCACCCCCATGATGAGAAAGGAAAACATATGAAATTTCAGCAGTTGTGGGTAGGTCCTTTCCAGATAGCGGCAAAGCTTGGCCCCTCAACTTATAAATTGCAAGATTTACAGGGGTGGGAAGAGAACTTACCAGTAATTGGTTTAGTTCTCAAACCTTATTTTTCCTGAGTTTTGTTTGTGTTCTTTTATCTTGTATATAAATAATTTGACTTGGCCGTTTACTTTGAGTTATGTAGTTCTGTTTTGTTTTAGTCTAAATTTTGACTGGTTTCAATAAAGGAGGCAAACTCGCGGTTGCATGGAGAACATCAGAATTTTGGAATGATTAAAGTTCTTGGGTATAAGACTGTGTATTATTGTTTATCTAAAAGATTTTCTTCTATTTTAGCAGTTTTCTCGAGTGGCTATGAACGCATTGAAGTCCTGCTTAACCCTTGTAAAATAAACCAGAATCAAAGGGTCTGGAATACTATTTTGAGGCTCCATCCATATCACATCACATTTAAAATGTCCTAGGGAGTGATAGCAAAGGGCCCATGGAAAGGAAGTAGGGTAAACATTATATTATATATAAATGATCCCATGCCAAGAATTGAATGCCAAAAGGCAGATAAGAGTCGAAAGCTCCTATGAAAGCTTTATGTATCAAAACAAATACTGAACCATATAAGTACTAAATCACCAAAAGTTCCTCTCCATCCGTGAGCTGAAAATTGAATACATCTCTCACACAATAGGACACTATGGATAGATGAGCCTGAATCAAAATTAGAAAGATAGGCATGCAGGAGGACTCATATGAAAAGACAAAAGTTCAAAAGCACAAAAGGTGCAAAATGGCATGGGAATGAGGAACAAATGAATATTTCTATTTACCATATGCTACAATCCTGTGGTTTCCAAGCTGGCAGCCACCTAAAGACAGAGGTAACAAATGAAATTCATCTTCCTCACCTCAAAAGAGTTATCTTGACTTGATAATCCTGGTTTCCACTCTCCTAAATTGGACTATCATCAATGATTAAAAGTACATACATTTTCCATTTGAGAAATTCAGATATCTAGAAGAATTCAACAGGTTCGCTTGTTGTTAAATAGTCTGTTACTCAAGAAATAATCGTCCAGAGATCTAGGTCCACCAGGTAGTTGCCAATTGTTGTAGTTGCAACTGTTTCCCCAAATTTTCAAATTTTGGACCCCCTTGTTAATTTTAGCATTGCCTAGAATCGTTTGGATCCATGAACTCTTTTTGTTTTTGCTTTAATTTTGGACTATTTTGAGTTTAACTCTCTTCCTGCTTTTTGGAAAATTGCTTATGTTTGAAACTGCTGTGGGTTGTGGAATTTAGAATTTGGTTTGTTGCCTTTTGAGTTGCGATCTCTTATCGGAAGCTTATTTCTCATGCTAGCCACTGTTTCAAAGGCCCTTTGAACAATGTATCAGAGCCATGTTTCCTTAGGGAGCCTCCATTGCAGAAATTGAACGATGATTATTCTGCAGGAGGATCTTGACTTCTCTGTTGTCGCGTCGTATCGTTTGACTTGTTTATATTATCGGAGGTTGGTCGAAGTTGAGTCGGGATATTTGGTCTTTGTGAAGCCGCTATTTCGGAAGTGAAACAGGTTTTTTGGACCGCTGTGAGACCTTCAGTTGTTCCAAACACTTAGCGTTTTACATTGATCTTGTGCCATAGTAAAAGTTATGGTTTGGATCGAAGGCTGTAGTCTGTTTATCTTTCGCCCTTGCGGCTCCCAAGCAAAATAGGTATCCGCCATATAACTGCTCCCCCCGCCGATACTTTGTCGGGTTTTTGTCGCTTTGTCTTTGGATCGGGGGTCTGTATTCTTTCCTCCTCCGCCCTTGCAGCTGTGTAATGCACTAATTGTCCGACGTTGATGTCTTTCCACTCGTCGACTGGGAACTTTTCTTCCCAGAGTTTGGATTTTAGCTCTTCTGACTCCGATAAAATTAACGGTCTCATGGATCCTGTTCCCTGTTTGAGACCCGCTGACGTGGTTGTGAGTGAGACTACACGGCCGATGTTTTAATGTATTAAGTTGCCGATAAGTTTTTCTCTTCCCGTCGTTTTGTGATTTTTAAACCTCTATGTGGGCGATAGTGGTTTTGGTACTTGTTAAGGTTTTCATGACGAGAGCGCAATACAGGGCCTCTTTTGATGACTATTCATTTTGTTGATGTAGTTTGATTGAAAAGATGCAGTCCTATTTAATGTTAAATGTCACTTAATTGTAGACGGACTCAAGAGACTTTTTCAGATTACTACTATGAGAAGGCATAGCTGGGAGACAAAGCAACAGAAAGTTGGCTGGGCAGTGTTAGGTAGAGTGCGTACTGAAATTGATGAAATCTCAAAGAAGACAAATGAAAGACAGGGCAGAATCGATGGTGACAAAAGCCCAGGCTTGGAAAGATCCGTCAGTTACCGAGTGGATCCTATTTTGTTAAGTACTCATAAGTTGAAATCTAAAAACATAACGCATGAAGTGAATCATGAGTACTCACGGAAAAGACAAAATGGTGATATTAGATGGTTTTGAGGAGCCCAAATGTCACATGGTTGGGGCAGCCCAAGTGGTTGGCTGATTTGGTTTAAATATAGGAAATTTAGAGTTTATAGGGGCTTTTTCCCCTGGAAAAACTTGTGAACTATTGTTTGTAAGAGGAACTACTTCATTTTACAATAAGAAATTACAAATTTTACCTGTTGGAGAAGGTGCTATGTGGAATGTTCCAATGTGATAAATGAACAATGTTGAAGGGGAATTATTTCGTTTTCGACTGTGTTTCATTAACTGTGAGAGCGTTCTAACTTTATGAACCTATGTTCTTACTTGAATGTTCTCTAGTATATTCTGTGATGTTTTCCACTATGAGTAATGGAAGTTTTAATTGTTGATGAGCTATCTTGTCATGTACACTTTTATTCATGTTTATATGTTTGGTTTTAGGAACAACTATCTATGATTTGCTGTAACATGTGAACATTATTACATTACTCATGAATTAATATCCAGCTCTCTAGAGATAGCCTAGTTAGTATTTATTTTCTAATTGTGTGTGATTTAGATGTGAGGGAGTTTAAGATGAGAGGTAAGAACCTACGCATCACATTGTGAACACTCCTTGCATTCTTAATCAATCTGCATGTTAGGTAGGCACTTGCATATCATACTTAAAGTCAAAAATACAAAATTTATATACAGTAGACCGGGCCGCAACAGGTAAAATATTTTATTTTTGTTACTTGACCTATGGTAGCCGGACCGCAAACTGGACGGATTCCCTACACCAAACAGTCACGGGCTAGTTGGGAACGTTGACTGGGGAGAATCCCTTGCTGTTGTTTCCTGCAATTTTCCAGGCCTCAACAGCACCCTATGGAACCATGTATTATCTGATAGGGCGTTGAACTCAACAATAAATGTGTTGTAGAAGGCACTATGAAACATAGAGTGGAACCAACACACTATATGCTATCAAACATAAGCAACCAGCTTACCTCTGAGGATGACCAAAGTTTAAAAGTTTATTTCTAACCTGCAAATACAAATAACACCAAATTAAAGGAGTAGATTCCCTGCATTGAAATTGACAAAGCAACACAATTATATGGACATTAAAGTGGGGATACTTGACTACATTGATCTCTAAAATAAATTTCATTTCTTACATGACATCACCTTGGGGTCTTGCATTACCGGTTTAGTCCTCTCCCGAATCAATGCAAGAGTTTCTATATTACAATAACAACCATTAATATTGTGCAATAACATAGTGTTTATATCCATATATAACTTAATGGATTAACAGTGTTTATATCTAGATATAACTAGATGCCAACAAATAGTCAGTACTGTCTAACTAGAGAAGTCAAACACACTCTTGTAGACCTTAAACCACCATGAAACCTTTTTAGTGATCTAAAACCCTCGTGTGAGCAAAACACAAACCTATATTAGCATCTGATTCAAACTGTTCCCAAATATTAGGCTCAATAGAAAATTTGTTATGCATATGGGTGCTCTCTTGAATTACTATGATCTCAGTTCATCTTCTAATTTGATTTCACCAACTTTATGTATAGAAATAGATCAATACATTCGAGTCAAGTATAACAGTAATATGATTTTCTAGTCCTATAGACATGTCAATCCTCTATATATCAGATGTTATAAAGTCATTGCTATATCTATATCTCATATGTACCTTCCATACCACTATGGCCTGCAAAGCAGCCTGAAAATATGATTAAGTACTTTCTATATTTTCAATGTTAACATAATAAAAGAAGCAGTTCTCATGGCATAGGCATAACACATAATTCTAGTAGCATAAATAATTAAAAAATTTACAATTTTTTTAGAGGGTAAACCTTACACAAAACTAAACTAGCCAAATGCCCAACAACATTGATCACCCTTCAACAATAATTACTCAAACATACATATACATACACATACAATAATTACTCAAACATACATATAAATACACATGTATCCTATAAATTTGATGCTCTGTGAAGGAATTTACCTGGGCTGTGCTTTCTGCCTTTGTTCTAGGGTACTTTTCATTTATTGGAATTACGGAATCTCAATCTCCTTTCATATTCCTTGGAAGGAATCTCTTCCACATCGTGGACATAGATGCTATCTAATATGCTCTGAACTATGCTATCTATATTTACGTCCTCTTCTCTCAATATAGGAACGACATTCTCTACTAGTGCAATTTTTGCAACAACCTTAATCACAACAGATCCGAGCATTCTCACATGCCTGTATTTGCAAGCTCCCCAGCTGGAAAGTTGCATTCTCTTCCATATTGAAGACAATTTACTGTTATTAATGCAAACAAATTTTATGAAATTTCTTCCATGGAACAAGCTAACACTACAAACCCACCACAAACCCATGACCAAATCCAGAAAACGATGGAAAAAACGCAATGCACCAAAGAAAATGCCCTCCTCCAAAACTACTATGCACCAGAAAAACTGTCCTCCAAATCCAGAAAAAACGATGGAGAAAACCCTATGGAGGAAAAACGATGGAGAAAAACACTATGCAGCATCATGCAGGCTGGAGAAAAACCCTATGCAGCATAATGCATGCTTATGGTATGCAGCATCATGCAGGCTGGAGAAAAACCCTATGTAGCATCACGTAGGCTTATGTTAGAGGCATGGGCAACCCTTTGCAATAAAATATGCCCCATCATATTGGATATTTATCTAGTAAATAAAAAAACCCTTTTTACCCTTAATATACCACCAATATATTGGTTTAGATTTTTTTAATTTTTAACCCCCCAATATGAACGAACGTGATATCATATTGGTCCCTAGGTGACACCTCCGTGGCTGAATGGAATAGATATGGTTCATTTTCAAATAAAGGAGCCAAAGACAGGTTTTTTGGATACAAAGGAGCTGAAGTCAGCTGCTCTTAAGGTAAGGCTCTTGTTGAAACTCTTGTTCCTTATGAAGATATTACAACTTTCAAACTCAAACTCATTAATTCAGTTTAAAAATGTGTTTTTTCAAGAAAGAAGTGTACAGAGGGTTCTTCTCCTCTTAAGGTTGTTCGAGAAACCTATGGGAAGGGCTTGGGGGAGGGTTCTTGTCAAGAATTAGAAACCCTAGAGGGTAATCTGTTAAGCCCTATTTCAAAATTAGGGTTTCCTTCCCTGAAATTGCAGGGAGGGTCATCCCCTTCTGTAAAGGACTTTGGTTCCTTGGGTCAAGAAATGATTGCATCAAAAGCAAGAGTTGTTGAAGTTAAAGGATTCCAGGAGGATGTGAGTGTAGATTGTTTGGGTGATATTCAGGTAACACCCTTTTTCACTTATGTAAATCCGCCTTCCTCCCTACCCCAAAAGATCCGAATGAATTCTATCAACTATCAAAATGTCACAATAAGGAGGAAAGGCCCTAAAAATTATACCAGGGTGCATCCATGGAGGCGGGTTACAATTTTTGGCAAAGCAATTTCAGAAAAAAGAAAAATGAAAACCCTTGATCGAGGTATTGATACCTCAATCAAGGGTTTAATAAGCGCTCAATCGAGGTTTTGTGAAACCCTTGATCAAGCTTTTGATCAACCCTCGATCGAGGTCTTGCAAGCTTGATCGAGCTACTTACCTTGATCGAGCTCCAAACCTCGATCGAGGTTCCTGTTAAACTTTTTTCATTAGAGAGAATTTGAGGTAAAAAATGGGCCTCAAAAGGACCAAAATGTACTATAAAAATCAACCAATTACATTCTAGTAGATGACATCATCCCCCATGGTTGAGGTGGCATTGCATGAGTTAAGAATGCTTATTTGTCACATTTCCTATGGTGGATGAAAACCCATAGTTAACCAAGGTAGTGGTACAAGTACTTTTAAGTCATAAAGTGAAGTACTCAGACTAAAAGTCATTTCACACTTTCTTATAAAATAATATTATTGTTATTTTCAAGTAAAGTACTCACAATTCACTTTCTCATAAAATAATATTATTGTCATTTTCAAGTAAAGTACTCATAATTCATAAAAATGTCTTTTCACATTTTTTTATAAAATAATATATTGTCATTTTCATGTTTTTTAATTTTAAATTATATATTCACTCAATTGTATTTAATATCATAATGTCAAACTAATATATATAAAATCTTGTACTTTTACAATAAATTAAATTCATGAATGATATTTATATGAAAAAAATATGTTAGTTATGCATATAAATTAAATTCATTTTTGTTTAATTTTATTTACAAGTTCAATACAAATAAATGCTAAAGGACAATAATTTTTTTGGGAATTTACAATGAATCTTAGTCACATCATTGTAGAGTTATTTTATTAATTTTATTTATAGTCAATTTAGAAAAGTAACTCAACCATGGTTATTTATATTGTGCATAAAAAGTAGTGTAGGAGATGAGTTGTCATATATACCTACCCCATAAAACACCTAACTCTTAATATTTTAATATATCTTATATTTTTGTAGTACATCTCTTAGGAGGCCCATTTTTGACCTCAAATTCTCTCTAATGATAAAAAGGTTGTGGGAAGCCGCGACCATTTTCCATTTTCTCCACACAGTAACCCCTCGATCAAGCTGCTTGAGAGAGACCTTGACCAAGCTGTTGCGACCTTGATCGAGCTG
>LPNX011047435.1:5969-21213 GCA_001517045.1 Pseudotsuga menziesii | reverse complement strand
TATTGTCATTGTTAGTTAAAAAATTAGCAAATAAATTATACAAGCTTGAATAACATTTTATTTTAAGTTTATCATATTACCATTATTTGTTACAAATTAACAAATAAATACAAGCAATGGTGGTTGTAGTAGTAACTGGATATGAATATGGACCCTGATTTAAATCGGCTTCCTAATGGTTCAAAGGTAGGCACTCGACCACCAAGGCTGTCTCAGGCTTGAGTATTGGGGCAGTACCCCTTGTTACAACTGATTTTACCACACATGGTAGATCACACATTTATGGCCTTCCCTGTCCCTTTGCAAACTCTTTGGACCCCATGGACCATTTTTGTACCTTTGATGTTTCCAAGATCATCCCTAAAAACACCTATTATATGCCATACGCGACTTTTAAACCTATTCTTGTATATATATGCGGATATAACCCTTAAACCCGCATACATCGGGATGTGTGCAAAAGGCCAAATAGTTTTGGAGTTTTCCTTGATGTGGAGCCGAGTCACTTGTCTCTTGGCCTTCCATATGCCTTGAGATCGCTTGGATTCGACCTTCCATTACCCCATTGAAGCACTATATAAGGAACCCTTTGGATACATTGAAAAGGGGAGGAATTGAAGAGCAAGAAAACTATAGTCCATCGTTGCCGAAGTTTATACTTGAGTTTGCATCCCTTTGTCCCTTGGAGCACTTTGTGTTCTTCCTAAGCTTTCCTTTCCTTGTGAGCTTGCTATCGAGAGATGGAGGATTGAAGTGGTGGAGCCCCAGGTGGAGGACTTAGTTTCTCCGGTTCACAGACGTGTCGAAAAAGGTTGTCATTCTTGTAATCTCTGATTTATAGTAATAGAAATATCTTTTCCTATCCAATAATGTGCATTTAAATGAATATTGAATCCATGGATGCTTTTAATTGCTTATATGTTATCGATTATATATGATAGAGTAGGTCTAACACCATTATATAGCATGCTTGTCTTATTTGCTGATTGTTGAGAGAGCAAATTGCTAACATAAGCGAGATTGGAAAAGCTCAACAGGGATCTACATCAACCATCCATAATAAGGTATGTTTCGAGATCCTTTAGTGTTAGACATTTTATTTCTCTTGCATATTGGGAAGGGATTGATTTCTGCGGTTACTCTATTTGTTGTGGTACCCCAAGCCATAGGAAATTTTCTTTGTAACAGAATTGGTGACCATACTGGGGAGTTCCTAGTCATTTCCTTTGGGGGTTTTATCGGCATTCAATGTTCTTGAATCACTCTGATTTCTCTGTTTTGGAGTCGGGTCTGGGGGCATGTTTTCCTAGTAGTGTTTGATAGGAGTAAATTTTGTCTCAGCTTGTTTGTTTACCTTCTTTTTTTATCTCTTTTTCTTCCTTTACACGAGTTTTTCCTTCACAGTCACATGTACACATGGGTTTTCCTAGAATAGCCACGTATATATGCGGATTTTCTGCAAATAGTCGCATATGCCCTAAGTTTTGCCTTTTTGGGGAAGATTAAGTGTTGCTGGGTGAGTTTGGAAATTTGTTAAGTCTTCTTGGATGCTTCTGGAGTCTGTATAAACCTATGTTTCTGACCAGAGATGCTTTTTAGTTTAAATTTTTGAAAAATGTTCTTGTCATTTCATTTTCTATTTTTTGTTTTGAGATTAGTGCACTAGATCTCTTTTACCTTAGTGTTTTGCTTGGGTGTTGTCTGGTATTGCTTGCAGAGTTTGAGGGTTGTAGAGTCATGCTTTTGCTTTTTTATCTCAATTTTACTCAAAAAATACAAAAACATTTACTTTTCACATCATTATGCATTGCTTGCATTTTTGCATTTGCGTGGTACTTGCATTAGGTTTGCTTGGAGAGTATTAGTCATATTTTCATATAAGAATGATTGCATATTAATTTGAAGGAAAATTTTACACTTCACGTAGTAGCATACCTCATTTTTTATTCGACACAGTGCATTTGCATTGATTGTTAGTTGTGCATTTTACTTCTTGTTGCGTCATAACATCATTAGTTGCACGACCATTTTTCCCTTTTGAGTAATAAGCCAATTAAAATCAACACATAATAAAATGAATTACACTCTTTTCTTTTATAGGGTGCACCAACAAGATTAGGTTTTAGGGTCTTGGAATAGTTCATTGTGAGTAAATTCTCCAAGACCACTAAACGAAACAATTACGTGTCTATCCAGGTGAGAGTGTGAAATTCCTTTATATAATTAGTGTTTTTCAGGATCCTCCTCTTACAAGGGAGTGAAGCACGAGGTAGTGTGAGAAGTTATGATTGGGATGACCCCTGGTTGTAACTGAGTAGCACCGGAGATATTTCCAGGATTGTATTCGTATCTGGGGGCTCTTTCGAGAGTTTCAAGCTTTGTTACCCTGCCCATACGGTCGATCCCGCCTGCGACTATCTGCCTGAGCATTGATTATATTGAGGTGACCTTAGTTGCCTTACCTAGGTTATCGAAGGGGTACTTCAGAGAGTTTATTCTGTAGGTGTCTTGGCCAGGTAGGGGTCAGACACCATAGTCGCTATATGTGTTGAAGCTGAGGGCCATTATAATTGGTTACGAACCTTTGCTTATTGTGTATGGGAGTCTCAAGCCTCTCTTAAGCGAGACATACCTGCTTCATTCGGAAGCTCACATATCCTACCCTTTTTTTCTTGCGATTTGGCTTTACATTTTATAGGTGTATGCTCTGTGCATGCTAGTTTGCCTAGGGTTTGCGTAACTAGATCGAGTCTTTTTCATTTTTTGAGTCATTGTGGATTCGGGAGTGGCACTTCGCCGTTCTCATCTTTTAGCAGGAATTTCGTTTTCCACATCTCCTCCTCCTTTGGGAGAGAGAAATAGACAGTCTAGGCAGACTACTTCTCACTTTGATTCACACACTATGGGAGATCACGAGGATGAGATTCCTGAGATGTCCTCTCCACCTCAGGAGGTTGGGGATGTAGATTATACTCCTGTATATGATCCTTCACCGAAAATACCTTCACATTCTAGCTATGATCCCTCATTCACAGGTCATAAGTATTGCTCACCAAGCGACGAGACTCATTATGAACCCACAAGCACTAGTCGGGTTTGTTATGGCATGTCTGATATCCCTACACCCGATCCGCCACATCATGTCGAGTTAGAAGTTGAACCTAGCACTATGCCTGGGGGCACTCCTATTCCTTTCCATGCAGAGAGATTTGGGAGCACTAGTCACATTGCAGCTTCCATCCTAGTGGTGGAAGCTACCTCACATGTCCATCCTCAGTGTTAGTGCTCAGTGTTAGTACTCATATGCAGATACCAAAACTGAAGCTACCTCACATGTCCGTCCTCAGTGTTAGTGACCATAGGGAACACCACTTACATCCCTTCACATGTCCCTTCATCCTCGAACCCTACTCCTTAGAATGCATTTTTTTCAACCCTTCCTCCCCCTCATTCACGTGGTCCTTCGGGCCAAAATATCACTACTAGCCATGGTCATACTGCGACTGCTCGCATGGTAGTATCTCAAAGTAAAGTACCTCCCATTGTTTTAGGAGTTCATATTCCTATTTCTGGATCATCTAATGGTCCATCTCAAGGAGTTCCCCATGTCCCTAACTATGGATATTCTCATGGGACACCTTATGGAGCTTCTCATGGACAATCTTATGGACCGCAGTATGGACAGAACTATCAATCCTATGGGTACGGGTATCAAAAACCTGCTTAGTCTTCCAATTATGGCTTTGTAGCACTGCATAGTCAAGGTACACCACATCATAATGCTTCCATGCAGCCCTATACGGGTCAAATGGGAGGAGGATATTATGGCCAAGGCCATGGTATTTATAGCAATTAGCCTTACATGAACCAGAACTATCAGGGAGTGTGGCATAGATCGGCTCAACCTAGGCCCCCTTTCCTCGCAATGTTTAACTTACCTGACTTATCAAGACTTATGAACGATCTGGTATCTCATGACTCGGCCTGGCCAGCCATCCCTAACAAGCTTCCTTCGGACATTCTCAAGTTCAAGGAAAAGCCAGAGAAGATCCTAGTGAGCATGTCACTACTTTTCACCTTTGGTGTTCTTCCAATTCCTTACATGATGATTCAATCCGTTTAAAGCTATTTCAATGCACCCTCACTGGGCCTGTAGCAAAATGGTATATAGAGTTACCAATGAGGGAATTCATTTTATTCGATGACCGTGCCATGAATTTCCTCAATCACTTTCAGCTACCCATGAGTTACGATGTTGGTACAAGAACTCTTGTCAACATTTTGACAAGAAAAAGCCACAGATATCTTGAATCATATCCAATACTAGCATAGACAGAAGCAATTGATTAAAGCCTTTATACCACTGGAATTTCTCCTTGAGTGGTTCCTCAAGTCATTGTTACCTTACATCCAGAGTCCAAAACGAGGAACAAAAAATATTTAGGGCACAAGAGTTGGATTTGATCTACGCTCAATCCATACATTTGTATGAGATTATACCTAATGCTATGCGATCTAGTTTTGATCCCAAGATCAAGCCTGGACCACATGCCGATGGCATTGTGGATTGTACAAGTACCAAACCTGTCGATTCGGTTGTGAAACAAGTGAGCCAATCTTCTATTAATCAATCCGCATAGGGACAAGCCACAGCTTTGTCTCAACCCACCCAAAAGGCGAGTGTACTTTTCGTGCACTCATCAGACCAGAAGGGCAACCAATAACCTAGAAGGAATAAGAAAAAAGGGAAAAATAATCGTAAGGGTGGGAACAAGAATGAAAATGCTAATTATAATGACAAGAATGCTTGTAATGCTAGGGGGATACACATTCTAAACGCATGATAAAGTTTCCTTGCAAGTTTTGTAAGGAGGACCACCTCACTCACTTGTGCCCTCATATGGAAGATGCCTCGAGATTAATAGCACAGGGCCCAGCCATGCTAAATAATCCTTTACCCAACAATTAAAATATGAACTCGAGGACCATTGATCCTCATTGTGCATCGGGTGAAGATCAAAATCCGCCAGAGGCCAATACTGGTAATGGTTGCATCAACATGGTGCATGCTACTAAGGTTGTGACTCATGCGAAGGATTATGGTTCATCACAACTGGACCTTGGAAAAGAACCCGCTCCACCTGAGAGCCCTTTGTGTATCAAAAACCCTATGAATAAACCTGAAGTTGCACCTCATGTTCCTAAGGAATCCTAAAGTGTTCAGGGGACAATTATAATGCCTGAGATGCCCAAAACTATTCCGTTGTCAAGGATTTGGGACAAACTCCTTGTGCAATGTCTGCGCTTGAAGTACTTTTGAGTTGTCCTTTGCAAAGGAAAGCCTTGCTTTCTGCTCTTGGGGTTAATGATGATAACTCTTCTTCTGTTATCAATTTTGAAACCATGGGACTGCAGCCTTTCTTACCTTACTACATGTCTCTTTTGATTCATGTAGAGTGTCTTAATATGACCATCAAATGCACTATGATTGATGAAGGCGCTGCTACTTCCATGATGTCTTTTTCATGTTGGAAGGGTTTGGGTTCTCTCGAGTTGTCTCAATCCGCTACTATGTTGACTGCTTTTGATGGTAGATCATTTTGGCTGTACAAGATTCTTCCTTCTCTTAAGGTCCAATTGGGAGGGAATATCGTCGCGATCGAGGTCAAGGTGGTTGTTGCGCCCCTTTATTACAATCTTTTGCTGGGCCAGAATTTGATGTATAGTATGCAAGTCGTAGCTTCTTCTCTCTTTTGAGTGGTATGATTTACATTTAATGGGAAGATCATTACGATTGACCAGACGTCCTTCCATAATACGAGTGTTATTCCATCATCAAGAGCTTCTATCCCAATTATCGATCATTCTCAGCTAGCAACTGGGAGTGTGGGTGTGGGTATGTATCCATCTCTTATGGGAACCTTTAGCTGTCCTACGCCTATTCTTATGATCGGATCTAGTTTTGGTGGGGATTCGTCCTCGTTGAATTCGGTGTCTTTTCACACTACCCATATGGAATATCCTTGGATTCTTCCTTTTTCGAGTCCTTCGAATGGACCTATCAAAACGGATGTGTCGTTTCCTACAACAATGATAGCATATCAAGAAAATATTGATTGTGGCGCAGAGCCTAGTCCTTCCTCTTTGCGGATGGAGGAGGAGGACCCGTATGTGTTTCCTGCATGGGCAGTTGAGTCCTCTCATGCACATGATTTCCTCGATGATGTTTTTCCATCGGATGAAGCCATTATCAAGGCCATGTCTGGGGTTGAGCCACCTTCTCAAGAGTTACATCATCGATCATATTTTCTTCCCGATCTTGACCATATGAAGCGTGATGACTTTAGGGAGATTCTTAGTGAGAAGATTGGTAGTCCCATGGTTCCATTGAGCTCTCCTGGTCAGATGGCTAATGGGAACATGGCGAATTTATCCCTTACTATTCCTATCAATATTTTTCATGATCCTGGAAAAGTTGAGAATGTCTACATGGGGTGGATTGTTCCCCTCATGAGATCAAGGAGTATACTAAGCTATTTAAAGAGTTTCGTGACATCTTTGCTTGGCCATATGAATAAATGCCAGGTATTGACCCTCGTATTGTCTAACATGAGATTAAGACCTATCCGAATGCGAAGCCGGTTCGACAACGTTTTCATGCGGTGAATCCTAGAAAAGCACCCGCTATTAAGGATGAGATAGAGAAGTTGTTAAAAGCCAGCTTTATCTATCCCGTTCCTCTAATGGAGTGGTTTTCAAATCCCATTCCGGTTGATAAGAAGCATGGAGCAATCCATATATGCACTGATTTCTGTGATTTAAATCGTGCTTGTCCTAAGGATACTTTTCCCACACCATTTATTGATCAGATTTTTGATGAGTGTGTAGGAAGCGAGGTATTCTCCTTCACGGACGGTTTTTCCAGATATAATCAGATTCAGATCAAACTCGAGGATCAACATAAGACTGCATTTATTTGTCCTTGGGGTACTTTTGTATATCGAAATATTCCTTTTGATCTTAAAAATGTTGGAGCTACATTTCAACGGGCTATGACCTTAATTTTTCATGATCTCAAAATGATTATCGAAGTGTATTTGGATGACCTTGCTGCTCATTCTCGTTTGAGAGTGCGTCATCCATACCATTTGAGATTAGTACTCAAAAGATGTCACCATTACCAGGTTAGGTCAAATCCTCATAAGTGCATCTTTTACATGACTATTGGTCGCTTGCTAGGGTTCATCGTATCCAAGGAGGTTATAAGAGTCGATCCGTTAAAGGTTGAGGCAATACTTCAATTGTCTCCCTTGCATAATATTAGACATATTCAATGTTTGCAAGGCATGTCAAATTTCTTACGGAGATTCATAGTTAATTTTTCCAATTTGACTAAAGGCTTTATGTGTCTTTTGAAGAAGGACACTACTTTTTGCTGGGATGAGCGATCCCAGGAGTCCTTTGATTTTCTTAAGCGAGCCTTAGCATCGACCCCCTGCTTGGTCCACTCGACTATAGCCGTGATTTCTTGATTTATGTGGCCGCGTCCATGGAGACGGTTGGTATGGTTTTGGTTCAGGAGGATGAGGAGCTCCATGAGTGTGTCATATATTATTTGAGCTGAAACCTTATTGATGCGAAATTTTTTTATTCTCATGTGGAGAAACTTTCCTTGGCCACCGTTCACGCGGTTCAGAGATTGAGACATTACATTCTCCTTCGCCAAACCTTGGTGGTAGCTCATCTCAATCCATTTCCATTCATCCTCACTAGAAAGATGATTGAAGGAAAATACAATAAATGGATTGTTATTTTGCAAGAGTTCGATCTCGAATTTGTTTCGACAAAATCGAAGAAATCGTTGATCTTTGCGGAGCTCATATCTGATTTTCCAAGTTTGGAGGAGGAAGAGGTTTATGAGGATACGTTTGTCGATGAGCATATTTTCCTTATCTCAACTTTGGACCCATGGTACAGGGATATCATTGTGTATTTGCAAACATTGAAGGTACCTACTCACCTTTCATGGGATGAGCAACAATGATTACGTCATGTAGCTAAGAACTACCTTATAGTGGATAACACTTTGTACCGTCGTGGGGTAGATTCCATTTTATGTCATTGTTTAAACCATGATGAGGCTGAGGTTGTGCTGAATGATTTCCATGGAGGGGCATGTGGTGGTAATTTATCTGGGATTTCTATAGCCTGAAAAATATTGAGAGCAGGATATTTTTGGCTGTCAATCTTCAAAGATTGCGTTAATGCGGTAAGGAAGTGTCACCCTTGCCAGGTGTTTGCATGCAATATGCACTAGCGTCTAGCCCTGTTACATCCTATTATCACCGTTGGTCTCTTCACCAAGTGGGGGCTTAAATTCATGGATTGTAACCTAGCTTTGGCTGGGGGGCATCATCACATTATAGTGGCTGTCAATTATTTCACGAAATGGGTAGAGGCTATGCCCATGGTTAAATCCAATGGTGAGAAAACTGCGCATTTTGTTTTCAACCAAATTATTACTCAGTTCGGCATTCTGAGAGATCTTGTCACTGAACATGGTAGGCACTTTCAAAATAAAATGATGGAAGAGTTGGATTCAAAGTTAGGGTATAAGAAGGAGCACTCCTCTTCTTATTACCCTCAGGAAAATGGACAAGTTAAAGTAGTGAATAAATCACTTAAGTCTATTCTCCAATGAACCATCACACAAAGAAAGACAAATTAGCATATCATGTTATATCCTGCTTTGTGGGCCTATAGAACCACGATTAATACTACCACCGGTTTCTCTCCATATCAGCTTGTACATGGGGTGGAGTCTGTCTTGCCGGTTAAATGCAAAATCCCTTCGTTGAAGCTAGCTATAGATATTTTACCAGACACTTCTGCATTGGAGGAACGTTTGGTCCACTTAGAGCACCTTGATGAGTAGCACCGAGATGCCTTAGTGGCTCTAGAAGTAAATAAGAGTCGCGTTAAGGTCCAATATGATAAGTCTTTCCATCTAAGGAAGTTTAGTGAAGGTGATTTGGTCCTTTTGTGGGATCAAGCTAAAGAACACTTGGGGGCAAGGAAGTTTAATCCCATGTGGCATGGTCCTTACATAGTCAAACGTGTGTTAGAGAAGGGAGTCTATGAGCTAGTGGATTATGAAGGGACAGCCTTGTTGGAGCCTAGAAATGGGCTATATCTTAAAAAACACTATGCATGATCTTCATCCAGGGTTGATTGTTGTATATTATTGTATAGTTTTTGAATTGCATAATTAGGTTTTCTTATGGTGATTGGGTTTGTTGATTAGTTTTCGTTTCTTATGGCAGATGTCGATGGAGTCTTCAATTTACATAGGATTCGTCGATGGTGCTAGTCGTCACACTTAGAACTCAGCTTTAGCTGCTTCGGTGATTTATACTCCTGCGGGTCAAGTATTGTCTTCAGGAGGCATATGTTTACAGACTTCTTCGAATAATGTTGCTGAATATAGTGCCATTATTAAGTTACTGCGGGATGCCATTTCACATGGTGTTCTCTCTCTTGAGGTACGTTTTGATTTGCAGTTAGTGGTTTCATAGCTTAATGGCTCGTATTGTATCAAGGATCCAGTATTATTATGAAGATTCTTACGTGTGAGATTGCTAGAACGACAATTTGAGAATATAACATACATTCATGTTTCAATAATTTTTAATCAAGTTGCTGACTCATACGCTAATTATGTGTTAGATTGGCATTTGTCTCATAGACCATAAGCATATCACAAACATACATTTTTACACACATGTAAATAAATAAAATCGATCATCATAAAAGTTTTTCATTAACATCCAAAATGTGACGTCATAATACATAAGTGTCATAATACAAAATTGGAACTTCCGAGCCACCAAAATATAATACACGGTAGTACAAAAAGAAATACTCTCAGGTCTCTAAGCTTGAGGAGGAGGGGGGTTCTGATCGTGGTAGCACACCATGGCTCTAGCTAGCCGTCAAAATAATCGAACCCATGCCCATGGTACACCAACCACCTGGTGCTGCATGGTCTCAGGCAAGTCCTCAACTTGCGCCATGGGTACCCTATGTGTCAAGTGTACAAAGTTTGTGTGAATGCTTTGGAGCGTCTGCTTCGCATCTGCACCCATGATGTCATCTCCTCTTCCCCTCCATCTATGACGAGGGAAACCATCCGGTTTTCGTGGTCCAACATATACATACATATGACAGATTGTCACTATGTGCCATCACACCAAAACATGTCTTTTGAGTCTATATATCAAAAAACACAAAAAAAATTAATAATTCAAAAAAAATTTAAAAGAGGGTTTGGGATTCATTACCTATGTCACCATATGCCGCTCTTGGTGGTAGGGGAATGTTTGGATCTCCACAGAAATCTATCCCTGCATAGGGGTAGTCATCGATGGCTATGATCTGCCTCTATCACCATGGAAAGAAGTCCGTTGTGTAGGGGTTAGCCATTCTACCTCCGCCCAATCTGTGCATAACATTTGCCCAACGTCGTTCGGTCGGATCTCGAACTTCATGTGGAGGAATGTCCACTCTAGGGCTTAGCCCTGGTACACGCTCAAAGAAGAACATGCTCAATATGTTGTCGAAACTGATGTTTCTCACCCTACCCATCTTGCAGTCATTGATTTTTTGTTTCATGTTGCTCAACAGCGTAGTGCTCCCATCATACGCTATGGGTCTCATACACTACATCGCATAGAACATCAATGGCCGCGAGGCCTGGTGGAGTGAAGCTAGTCCGGCTATCCTGTCGAGTGCCAATAGTATGGAAGTTTGGTCCTAGCACTTGGATTGAGTTTGTCAGGATTTGACTCCCAACATTTTTCGTGTCTAGAAAACAGTACACTGCAATGCACTCACCAATAGTCAAGCCACCTCCTGGCCCGCGAGATCGGAGATTTACCACTTCTCCTCATTGGGATAATCCAGTGATAAAGTATATGTCCTCAATCTCTATACTGAGCAACATCCTGTGAATGTGAAAAGACTCAGAGTCCGGATCCCAGTAATACACTAGCATCTGCATGAGTCTTGGTTTGGCCCCCAGGCTACCAAGACACCAAAACTTATACAAACCACATGCACGCGAAGCTTTTTGGGCCATTAAGTCACCTTGTATAGCCTCTTCTACATCACCATGTTCCCTCTCCCTCCATTCTAGAACCATCCTGCACAGAAAACAAGATTTTTGATCATTATTTGCCTTAGAAATCCCCATTCGCGGCCGCATATGCGACTGTTTGCAAAACAACCGTGTATGTACGTGGTTTTGGGCAGTTTTTCCACATATGGCCAGCCCTATACACGGAAAAAACCCCGAAACACACACTTTAGTTTGGCCTAGAAAATTAAATGGACCATGGAAACTGAAAAAAATTGCATGAAATGGGAAGAGGAGGACATGAGGAGTTACCTGGAACAAATGGTGTCGAATTTCACCGGACGATGCTCCCGAAATTCGTGTTGGAAGTTTTGAGCTCAAATGGGTAAAAATTTCAAATGATATAGAATTTTTAAATTTTTTACTATTTATAAAAATTTTTTACCCACTTTCTATAGTTTTTGACCGTTTCTAACCATTTTGGACCGTTTTGGACTGATTTGATGATGTAGGTGTCGATTTTGAGCATGGTTTGACCATGGTTTTGACCCATTTGTGTCGATTTCAGGTATTATGTGTAAACTGGCATATAGGTTAGGCTTCACATCCATTTGCACTTTGCATGACCTTATGACCATTTCATTATAACCTTAGGTACGAACCCATTCTATCTTGTCATGGAACCTTCTTATTGCTTTTAGAAGTGACATGATGTGAATGGTAGAGCTTGACCATACATGGGTACCCTAGTTAGCTCATGTTCTGCATTTGGTGCCTATGCCAACATTTTTCCTTTAGGGTGTCGGAGTCCTTTGTATAGTATTTCCATGACTTTGTGCAAGAGCCTCATACTCCTCTTGATATTTTTGCGGGCCTTTTCCCTAGGAATCCCTTATGTCAAGTTGTAATTGCATTATCATGAGTTTTTCTTGCCTTATTAAGCCTTATTCTGGCTACCCTGACTTTGATTATCAGCCATATAGCTCAAGCTTGTCTCATGTCTAGCCAAGCGGAGCCATTTTACATATCTTTTGTAGCTTGATTCCCCATTTTTACCGGGAGGGGACTTTCCCCCGAGTGTCATTATCCTACACATGCTTCCTTGCATTGAGCATAGGTACGTTCCACTGCTTGGAACTAGTTTGTTTACCCCTTGACACTCGTCTCCTCCTAGTCTATAACTATAGATCACTTTTATTCTTTTTGAAGCTTTTCAAAATATTTGAAAAAGTCCAACAAAAAATTAAAAAACCAAAAAGCCGAACAGGAAAAGATGTTATCTTTGGCAGCAGTCGAATCATGTCTCCTTCGAATAGAGAACTGTACATCACATTTGTTGGTTGGGTTAATATTTTGACTTTAGGAGTTGTACTTGTTTCTTTGTTTTGATCTCCACCCACTAGTTAAGCTTCTAGTCCCTATGGATCCTTTGTCGATGCCTCCTGTGTCGCAGAGATGTCCCATTGTATATTGAGTCTATGCTACCTACATTCAGTCACCATTCGCCTTTATGCTTTTGTTCAAAGGAAGTTGAAACCTGAGTTAGCCATTCCTCATTTCTCTTGACTTTGCATGTCGGTCATTCCTGACACTGATACTGGTTTGTGCACATTATGATCGAGTCCTTCCACATTATATAGCTTTGCTGAGTACCTCGTTTTGGATGATGGAGGATGCCTTAATGCCCTCCTTCCAGCAGATTTCATCCCATTGACTTCAGATCATTTATTCTAGGATAGGAATCTAGAGTCATTTTTGAGTGCCTTGAGACTTGCAGTCATCAGTGGCAGGTTCTCTCACCATCAACAGTTTTGGGAATACATCAATGTCCCCTGATTGATGGATTCTTTCGAGTATTCGACCTCAACACATTTATTCACACTTGTTAGATCGCACTCTAGTACCTTGATTCCCATTTTCATTGTCGGTGGGTGATCTCGTGTCTGTTAATGGTATACATCAATGACCGGTAATTAGACAATGGACTGCTATGTTCGACCTTGACACCTCTATTCACATAGTAGGACATGTACTCGTAGCAGATTACGTAGAAGACCTTCCAGATTGGTGGCATTTCATATATGCTACCTCCTTGATCATGCCGATGTTCATGAGATTTCAGCTCTTGTGACTTGATTCCAGTGTATGTCAGATATCTTCAGCCATTATGGAGATCTTGATCTATTGTATATCTTCAAATTTCATGGAGATCACAATCCTTTGTATATCTTCATCATGGAGATTCTGATCTATCTATATTGTACGTGGCAATGACCACACATGTCATATTTTGTATCATGCCTATTCATGGCAAATGTACTCTTATGTATCTAGGACTGTTGTATGTACTTGCAGTCATGTGTAGAGTTTGATTATTGTATTATACTATTGGATGGCTGGTTCTTCCACCTGTTTCTTCATCAGTCCACTTCTGCAATGGACTTATAATGTATTTCGGCCATTGTATCACCCCTCTGACCTCACACATTGGGGGGCATCTATTATAGCTGATTTTACCACACATGGTAAATCACACATTTATGGCCTTCCCTATCCATCTGCAGACTCTTTGGACCCCATGGACCATTTTTGTACCTTTAATGTTTCCAAGATCATCCCTAAGAACACCTGTTATTTGCCATACGCGACTTTTAAACCTATTCTAGCAGATATGACCCTTAAACCCGCGTACATCAGGATGTGTGCAAAAGACCAAATAGTTTTGGAGTTTTCCTTGATGTGGAGCCGAGTCACTTGTCTCTTGGCCTTCCATATGCCTTGAGATCCCTCGGATTCGACCTTCCATTACATAATTGAAGCACTATATAAGGAACCCTTTGGATACATTAAAAAGGGGAGGAATTGAAGAGCAAGAAAACTATAGTCCATTGTTGCTAAAGCTTATACTTGAGTCTGCGTCCCTTTGTCCCTTGGAGCACTTTGTGTTCTTCCTAAGCTTTCCTTTTCTTGTGAGCTTGCTATCAAGAGATGGAGGATCAAAGTGGTGGAGGCCCAGGTGGAGGACTCAGTTTCTCTGGTTCGTAGATGTGCCGACAGAGGTTGTCATTATTGTAATCTCTAATTTATAGTAATAGAAATATCTTTTCCTGTCCAATAATGTGCATTTAAATGAATATTGAATCCATGGATCCTTTTAATTGCTTATATGTTATTGATTGTATAGGCTAGAGTAGGTCTAACACCATTATATAGCATGCTTGTCTTGTTTGCTGATTGTTGAGAGAGTAAATTGCTAACACAAGCGAGATTGGAAAATCTCAACGAGGATCTACATCAACCATCCGGAATAAGGTATGTTTCGATATCCTTTAGTGTTAGACATTTTATTTCTCTTGCATATTGGGAAGGGATTGATTTCTGCGGTTACTTTGTCTGTTGTGGTACCCCAAACCATAGGAAGTTTTCTTCGTAACACCCCTCACTCCACGGCATAGGTAAAACTACTAGCCACTTGGCCACAAATTACAACTCTTTGGTTTTCCTCACAAGTGGGAATCTAGTCAATCCAGTAGGGTTCATTGCCCTTTTCACTTGGTAGGTCCTCTCAATGGCCAGCTACTTCGGAGTTCCTGTGGTACTCCTCATAATGAGTTTTAGGGCAAAGCCCAAGTACTTCCCATAGTTGTTGCGGATGAGGCTTATGTCCCAAACCGGATGTTATTAAGTAAATTAGGTTATTAAGTATGATTCCTAGTAATTTGTACATGATTGTAATTGTAATTGTAATGTAATTATCATCATTATCATAACGTAATGTAAAATTGTAATGTAATTGTAATTATAATGTAATTAAATCATCATTATCATAATGTAACATGTATAATTGTAATTTGAATACTATGAAAATGTTCATATACATGAATATGAAATTAAAATCATATTAAAATTGTAATGTAATGTAATGTAATTGTAAAATTGTAATGTAATGTAATGTAATTGTAATTGTAAAATTGTAATGTAATGTAATGATGTAATGATTGTAATGTAATTGTAATTGTAATTGTAAAAATGTAATGTGATTGTAATATGATTGTAATTGTAATTGTAATGTAATTATCATCATTATCATAATGTAATGTAAAATTTTAA
>LPNX011047429.1:139609-162609 GCA_001517045.1 Pseudotsuga menziesii | reverse complement strand
ATGTAATCATTCCTTTCTTTTCTTGCTTCTTAATTTGAATTAAGCTAGAACAATATTTAGAACTATTAATTTATCTTTCATAAATTGTAAACGAATGCTGCTGTTTATGTTTAAAGGATAATCCTTAGATAATGTTAATTGTTATCTTTATATATATAAATATCATATTAATAAGACAAACTAAACCTTAAAAGAATTTATATAGTACTAATATTAATAGGCACCAGAAATAAACAACAGAATACTGTTTTTCTATGAGCTTATAAAATAAACTAAGGATATTAATACAGAGGTATTAGTGATCTCAAGAAAGATAATATCCTTGTTATATTTATAATCATATACTTTTATTTTAGACATTATAGGAATAATTATTTAAGGTAACATTCTTATTACTTTAATTACAAAACGGAACTAAATATACTTTCTGTATTACAAGGTAATTTGATAGTACTTAAAGAACATTGTTAAGATAAAATAAAACAAAATATAAAGACCCTATATAAGTGAAGGGTACAAACTATGTTAACATCTAATCATCTAATAATAACAAATAAGTCAATGTGTAAACCAAGAGCAGAAACCCTGGCAGTAACATTAGAAAAGAAATTATTAATAGTAAAAAAAAAATCAAGTACATAGTTCTCTTACTGTTAAATTAGGGTTAAAACCCTATAAATCCAATTTATACAAGTAAATTGACGACTGTGGCGTTAAGACAGTGTTATACTCAGAGCCGTATTATAATTTTAACATAAACAAGCTTCCCAAAATTTCAGTACTGTAAATAACCAAAGGAATACAACTAAAGATAACAGTATTAATACATATGTATTTTAGACGCAGAGTGAAAACCCTGTAAAGTTTTATTTACAGTAAAAGTAAGGAGTCGAGGGTATAAACCCTTTTCCAAAACAGGCTCACGGCCTCAAACTTTTTACATTATAGCTAATAGAAAATCGAATGGCTTTTCAAAATCCCTCGGCCCCGATAAATATTCGAAGGATATGGCACTTTCACCTTAGTTTAGTCCTTTCTCACACAGTTTTTAAAAACACAAGAAAAATAACTCCTATAATTACGGCCATAGCCGGAGTACCCTCGCACAGCGTAGGGGTCTCATCCTCTAAACTTAAAATAGCAAACAGTTAACAAGACCAACTGAACTGCAAGGGTTACGGGCCTCTTTTCGCCAACCCTTAAAGGTTCGAGGGGAACGCCACAAGAGAAAGAGCCATGGTGTGACTAGGCTTACTGGAAACCTGTAGCCGTTGTTTTTTTATTTGCTTCAGAAACTACGCTGAGGGAAGGCCGAGACCTGCAACCACAAAGGAATGGTATTATTAAGATATATAATTTGGATAGGAAGTACATTGTTATGAATAAACAGTAAAATGAAAAGAAAGGTATTGCAGTCGTCTTTACCTGATATTTTTATGGAGGTGCGACCCCTAGCAGCCGAAAGACGACCACCAACGCGATGAGGTAACCCTGCTACAGGCAAGGAGGGAAAGATAAACACTACAGCAAATAATCACTATTTTTGGAAGAACAAACCATGACTTTCATCAAGGGAGGAGTGGTTTACAGTCAAGGATTCGGGTAGGGTTAGTAGACTGGAAACCCTAAAGAAAGGACAGTTAACAGATGGACAATGGCAACGCATGGAACAACATGACGAAAGAGTGACAAACTGGCTGCAGGAAGGTGACAAGCTGAAAATGCTAAGGTAATCGGAGCGGTGCAGCTAGGGTGCACCAGCACCATTGCAGAGTGGTAGGAGGCCAAGTATTACGGGAAGAATAATGAATATAGGGTTCGGAGGAAGGACATTTATATTCATGCAACACACGGACATGGTGAGACCACGACGTCACGTAAATTTTCTCATGCAGTGGGTGTATTTCCAATAGTTCGATAGACAACCATGGGAAATCGATTTATCACAATCATATGTTGATTCTCCAATGTTCTTCTATGATCACCAAGCCGAGGTCAACCTGTGATTAACACATCATAACAAAAGATTTGTTATATAATAACTATGATATAAAAACTTATGAATGGAGTGGAGAGTTGATCGACCCAACTGATACATTATAGTACTCATATAAGTTAGCAAGTTTAAATCTATGATTGCTTTGGTAGGGTTAAGATCATAACTTTTCTTGTTAGATAGGTAATAGTAACCACAGTTTATCTATTTTCAGAAAAGAGGCAATTCCTCTATAAAACTCTAAGCACCATAAAATAAGGATTAAGCTAAGATTATAGAACGTGGTCTATCCTTAGACCTCTTAACCCTTGTTTTATGCATTACAAAATATTAAGATCAATCTAATTTTGACTTAATATAAAAGTATAATTTTGGCTAAACATAAAAGTATAATGTGGAAATTGATAAAGGAGGTTTTTGAGAAAAACTACGACAATGGTCCTTTTGTCCACAATGACTGCAGTGACCTAATTGTATTGGTTAAAATAGTAATATGTGTCAAAAAGCTACAAAAGAAAATAGTAAATGTTGTTGTGATGAAAGCTTTGGCTTAAGATAATAACTTAACTTTAATTGTTGAATTGGTAATATAATCCATTTTTTTGTTCCCCTATCTGAAAGTTTAACCATAATAAGATGGATAGCCATATGACGATTAAAGTGATGCTTTCTTTTATAAATTTATAGTCCCTTAAAGACTTGTTCAGTTTATATACATAAAGGGATTAGGATAAATCCTGTTCCTTGAAGTTATTTATTTTCTTACTGAAGATAAACTCTAGTCATGCTTGAAAATAGTTAATGAGTGAATGAAAAACTCTATGCTTCAACATTAATATAGTTTTCGAAGAAAAAAATCAAAAGTAAACTCTTTTAAACTTTTGGTGCAAATTGGAGACAATAATACATAAACTTCTTATCAAGTTACTTTTAGTGTGTAACAATATAGCATACAGATGAAATCATAATATGGACTGTTTAGCTCAGTTACTTTTATGCTGCTATAAAGAATCAGTAGCACATTTATATACTTTATGACTATAGTAAGAAGAAGTTCTGTAATCATCAAGAACCATAAATTATTATTACTAGAAAGAAGGCCAGTTCTTAAATGTACCTCAATAAACATTGGAATCTGTTTTGTATTTATCGCCTAACTGAGCTCTTCTATTGCAGCGAACTTTTATTAATACTTTAGATTAGCGACCAACAGCACCAAAACCTCTTACCTGTAGTCTGTAAGAACAAGAAACTTCTGCATTACCTCGAAAGCTAAGTAAGCCTAGTTTGCATGACAGTCTCACCTTATGGTCGCAAAAAGAAACAAGTCAGTAAAGTGAAAGGAGCTGTTCTATTACTCTGCCAACTAACAGATGAAAGCAAATAATAAGCTGGTAACATATAACTAATTAAATGATTAGTTAACTACATTTATATTAATATTATGTAAATTTAAAAATTTTAAATTTTTCGGAAAATTTGGGGTTTTGACATGTGGTATCAGAGCATGGTTCAAATACTAGGCCTTGATGCGGCCCAACTAGTTTCCACAGAACAGTAAAAATAATGTACTAGCATATATTTTGTTTTATGTAAAGAACATAAAATTTCTTTTTTCTGAATCTAACAGGCAGGTATGTAGAAGTTAGGATAATATGCTCATGAGAAGTCTCCAAACACCGAGACAAGACGGATGTCCAGAGAACCTATGTTAGGAGAAGTAACTGCTCACTCTTCAGAGCTGATGCAGACTATAAAGGATTTGAAGACTGAAATGGAATCAGTCAAGAAGGACAATGAGAGGATATTGAAGACTCAGGAAGAGTTGAACCAAATTTTGATGGAAGAATTTCAGACTGAAGGGAGGAGCAAAAGATCCAAATCTGAGGAAGCTAGCCATCAGAAAGGATCTAAAAAGATGAAGCTGACAAAAGCTGAAAATAGTTCATCATCTGAAGGGTTCAGGGAACAACAAAGCTCTTATACTACTAGTGACAGTAGTGAGGCGGATTTGTATGAAAGAAAGAAGAAGTATAGACCATATGAAAAGATTTCCGGGGAGTTTAAAAAAATAAAGCCCCCAACTTTCAGCGGAGAGATTGAAAAAGGGGAGGAAGCAGAGTCCTGGTTATCCGGGATGAGGAAGTATTTTCAGATATACAATTATTCAAATCAGCTGAAGGCAAGAATGGCCATCTATAATCTCTCTGGAAAAGCAGACATATGGTGGCAAGATCTGAAAAGAGTCAAGGGGATCAAGGAAAAATAAGTTAATTGGAGTACCTTTAAAAGGTACTTTAAGAATAAATTTATGTCCGAACAATATTATGAAGAAAGAGCTAAAGAATTTTACGAATTAAAATTAGGATCCATGACTATGAAGGATTTAAACAGTAAATTCTTAAGTTTGTTGAGGTATGTACCTTATTTAGTCGATGAGAAACCTAAAGTACAGCTGTTTCTCAGCTGTCTGCCATATCACATCAAGGACAGAATCAAATATGATAACTCAAAGACTCTGAAAGAAGCCATGAGGAAAGCAAATTTATGTTTTGAACAAAACAAGAAGAAAGAAGGTATAGCCAACTGGAAGGCTAAAAAGAACAGTAATCAGCCGGAGTTCAGGAAAAAGGAATTTGTGCCCCAGAAAAATTTCAAGAATAATAAGAACAAAAATTATTCTAACAGTAAGAACTTCCAGGGAAATAGAAATGGTGCTTCTAATAATTCTAATAATTCCAGTAACTTTAAAGGCAAGGAAGCTGCAAACAATCATGGGAATTTCACTAAGAATTTTGAACGAAAAGAGCCTGTTAAGTGCTAGGAATGTAATGGCCCGCACTATGCCTTGGTCTGCCCAAATCGAAAAAAGTCAAACAGCAATATTCACACTGTGCAGGATGAAATGACTGTTGGAGAACTTGCAAGGACTATGCCCAGAATAAATGCAGCGTTGGAGAACCGCCAAGCTGATTATCAGACTTCCATGGTGAAAGTTGAAGGTATGGTTAACCAAACCCAGTAACCATTTTAATTGATCCAGAAGCTAGTCTTAGTTACATTTCACCTCAGATAGTGGAAAAGTGTAAATTGACTGTTGAAAAGTTTGATAGTTCCCGGTTAGTTCAATTAGCCATAGGGGCAAAAAGGAAAGTAACATGTTATGTGAAAGAATGTGCTTTACTGATGGATGATTTTAAAACTACAGTTAAGCTTAATGTTTTACCACTTGGCTCGTATGATTTATTGATTGGTATGGATTGGTTAGAGAAGCATAAGGTAGTTTTAAACTGTTATGATAAAACCTTTACGTGAGTAAATAATAATGAACAACCAGTAAAGGTTAAAGGTGTTCCTAGGAAAACTGTAATTAGGCAGATTTCTGCCTTACAACTTAAAAGAGTAGTCAGGAAAGGGTATAAAGCCTATGCTTTAACCATTACAGATGAGGCAAGTAAGTCTGAAAAAGATAATTTAAAAATCGAATACATTCTTGTTTTAAATGAATTTACTGATGTTTTTCTAGAGGAAATTCCAAGATTACCTCCTAGGAGGGAACTGGATTTCACTATTGAGCTGGTGCCAGGTGCTGTATCTAGCTCGAAAGCTCCGTATCGTATGAATATTTTAGAACTTAATGAGCTAAAATCACAGTTAAAAGAATTAATAGATAAGAAGTACATTCGAACGAGTGTGTCCCCTTGGGGAGCACCGGTCATCTTTGTCAAAAAGAAGGACGGAACTATGCGGTTATGTAGAGATTATTGTTAACTAAATAAAATGGCTATTAAAAACAGATATCCGTTGCCTCACATAGATGATTTGTTTGATCAGCGACGTGGAGCTATGGTGTTCTCCAAGATAGACCTGAGGTCAGGATATCATCAGGTAAGAATTAAAGATGAGGACATTTTTAAGACAGCCTTCAGAACAAGGTATGGACATTACGAATTTGTCGTAATGCCATTTGGGCTTACCAATGCCCCAACTATATTTATGTGTTTAATGAATAATATAATGCATAAATACTTAGATAAATTTGTTGTCGTGTTTATCGATGACATCTTAATTTACTCTAAAAATGAAACGGAACATAAGGAACACTTACGGATAGTTTTACAAGAGCTGCGAGAGCAACAGCTCTTTGCGAAGTTCAGCAAGTGTGATTTCTTTAAGGATGAAATCCAGTACTTAGGTCACGTAGTGACTAAGGAAGGGATTTCATTCGATCCTGAAAAGATTCGGGCAATCGAAGATTGGCCAGTTCCAAAGGACGTAACAGATGTTAGGTCATTCATGGGAATTACCGGTTATTACCGGAGATTGATTGAAGGCTTTTCAAAAATAGCTAATCCAATCACTTCTTTGCAAAATAAAGGCAAGAAATTTGATTGAAACTTAAAGTGTGAAGAAAGTTTTAAGAAATTAAAAACCTTATTAACAACTGCGCCTATTTTAAGAATAGCAGATCCTAATAAGGATTTCGTGGTATGCATCGATGCTTGTAATGATGGTTTAGGCGGTGTGCTGACTCAAGACGAGCATGTCATTGCCTATGAGTCCAGGAAGTTAAAAATCCACGAAAAGAATTATGCAACTTATGACTTAGAACTTGCTGTTGTTATACATGCCTTAAAAATGTGGCGACATCATTTAATAGGCAGAAAATTGATCTTAATAACTGATAATAAAGGACTGAAATACCTTCTAGATCAGCCCAACTTAAATGCAAGACAATCAAGGTGGTTGGCCTTCTTGAGTGAAAATGATTTTGAAATCCAACACATAAAAGGAAAAGAAAATAAGGTGGTTGATGCTTTGAGCAGAAATGCAAAGCTGAACTTTATAGCAGCAATCAGCACTTATGTTTCTGATTTAAATGAATAGCTTGCAGAAGGGGTGAAACAGGATGAAATTTATCAAAAATTACAAGTTACAGCTAAAGAAGAACCTACAGAAAGCTTAATAAAAGGTTATAGTCTAAATAAATATGGATTTTTATTGTTTAAAGACAAACTGTATGTGCCTAATGTGTCTAAGGTTAAGTTGCCGATTTTGGATGAAGTTCATAAAACACCTTACTCAGGACATCCAGGTTACCAAAAGACCGTAACCATGTTAAGGAAAGAATATTTCTGGCCTAATATGAAATCTGAAGTAGCTGAATACATAGCTAGATGTTTGGACTGTCAACAAGTGAAAACTAAACACCAACATCCAGCTGGTTTACTGCAAGCATTTCCTATTCCTAGTTGGAAATGGGAGATAATCAGTTTGGATTTTGTTACTGGATTGCCCAGAAATCAGAATCAGAATGATTCAATTATGGTGGTGGTGGACAAGTTAAGTAAAGCAACACATTTCATTCCTGTTAAGACTACTTACAAGGCTGCCAATATAGCTGATATATTTTTAAAGTAGATTTTTAGGTTACATGGAGTACCTAAAGTTATCATTTCAGACAGGGATCCTAAATTCACAGGGAATTTTTGGAGGTCCTTGTTTAAGGGATTAAACACAACACTGAATTTCAACACCTCTTTCCATCCACAGACAGACGGACAGACTGAAAGAGTGAATCAGGTGCTGGAAGATCTGTTAAGAATGTATGTTAAGGATCAGCCAGGTAAGTGGGAGGACTACTTGCATTTAGCAGAGTTTGCATATAATAATAACTACCAATCATCAGCTAAGCTTAGTCCATTTGAAATTTTGTATGGGTGTAAATGTAACACTCCTATCTCCTGGAATAATCCAGTAGATAGATTAGTGTTAGGACCAGAATTATTTAAGGAAATGGAACAGATTGTGAAACAAGTGCAGGAAAATTTGAAGGTAGCACAGGATCGGCAAAAGAGCCAAGCAGATTTGAAAAGAAATCCCAAAGAGTTCCAGGTGGGTGAGCACGTGTTTATAAAGGTAATACCAAAGAAAAGCTCGCTAAGACTAGGGAGTTGTGCAAAACTAGCACCACGTTACTGTGGTCCGTTTGAAATTTTATCCAGAATTGGTCAAGTTGCATATCAGCTAGCGTTACCACCTAACTTGAAAGTGCATAATGTTTTTCATATTTCTATTCTTAAAAAGTATGTTCATGATGCTACTCATGTGTTTGATTGGAATGTTGTACAGGTGGAACCAGAAGGAGAAATTTTGGTGGAACCAGACTGTATCCTCGGGAGGAGGGAAATTACTCTGCCGAACCGTGCCATTGGGCAGGTGAAGGTGCAATGGAAGCACCTTAGTCCTGAAGAGGCTACTTGGGAACTGGAAAGTAATATGCAGGAGGCATACCCGAATCTGTTCCAGGAGGTTGCAGAGGATGAAGAATAAGTAACATCGAGGACGATGTTAGATTTTAAGGGGGTGTGTATGTCACATACCCCAATTTTGTAAAATAATGTTAATTGTTTAATTATATTCCTGAGACATTATATTAAATTTAATGCTAAGTAGGACTTGATGAATCAGCAAAGTCAACAGAAGTGGAATGTAATTCAGAATATTTTATTATTAATAAATAACTTGTGGAGACAACAGCATGGGAGAGTTGTTAAAAAGAGGTTACTGGTCAAACTGGTGGATGGAACTAGGTGGAGGGAAAAAGACAAGTGGCAGCATCCTCAAACACTTCCTAATTTGCAAGTGGCAACTTCCCTATAATTGGGGTCATGATCCCCCAAGAAAGTGGGATCAGAGCAGGTGGCTCATTAAATGACAACTAACCCAAAAAGACCTAGGCAATCTTTTAAAAGTACCTAATCAATAGAGCTGAGGATGCTCAGATATTTTCCAGAGAAGAAACATTCAGGTGGAATGCTATTCAGGAAATTCATTTGGGGAAAAAGGGAAAACAATAAGGAAGTTGTTCTGAGAGGATTGCTGCAGTAACTTGGTTTATTACAGCTTGTTAGCTGGTAGAACTTACTGATAAGTTCAGATTTGATACTGAGTGTTGAAGACTGGTATCTGACTATTGCTGCACCTAGTTCCAGCCAGGGAGATCAGAGCAAGCTTGGGGGTCCTAAGGAGTCGCTGTTTGAGCGCTCTCCAGGAGTTGGTAGGGAGGAACGACCTCCCATTGCTGTTGTTGTCCAAAGTTTAAGCAGGTTCTGTCACTTAACTGTCTTTGTTTTAATAACTGCGAATGGATAAACGATATGTTTGTAGGTTATGATATAAGATTTAGCTGGTTTAGTGATGTAAATGCTTAGTTTATCAGTAATAGAATCCTTGATGAAAAAGAAAGACCCACTGTGTTTTTCCACATCTGGGTTTACCAGACCGTACTCCAGCACAGGGGTAAAATTAAATAAGATGATATGAAGAGATGGAAGAATAGTAGATTGTTTCTGTATCCATTATCAGAAGAGATATTTTACTGACAGTAGTATAGGTTCAAGTTAAAACTATTTCTTTGGACAGTATTTCCTTTCAGTAGTTTATTTATTTAAAACAAATGGAAGAGTCTAATCGTCGCACTGGAGTAGAGCTAGATTAGATTTATCCACTGTTCTAACTTTACAGCTTCTTTCTTCTAGTTTAAAATAATTTAAGTATTATATGTTTAATAACATAACTGAAAATAGGGTCAGATAATATTGACTAGATTCTACTGTCAAAATAAACTGGTTAAATTTTATGTATGATGAATAATGTAACCATTCCTTTCTTTTCTTGCTTCTTAATTTGAATTAAGCTAGAACAATATTTAGAACTATTAATTTATCTTTCATAAATTTTAAACGAATGCTGATGTTTATGTTTAAAGGATAATCCTTAGATAATGTTAATTGTTATCTTTATATATATAAATATCATATTAATAAGACAAACTAAACCTTAAAAGAATTTATATAGTACTAATATAAATAGGCACCAGAAATAAAGAACATAATACTGTTTTTCTATGAGCTTATAAAATAAACTAAGGATATTAATACAGAGGTATTAGTGATCTCAAGAAAGATAATATCCTTGTTATATTTATAATCATATACTTTTATTTTAGACATTATAGGAATAATTATTTAAGGTAACATTCTTATTACTTTAATTACAAAACGGAACTAAATATACTTTCTGTATTACAAGGTAATTTGATAGTACTTAAAAATCATTGTTAAGATAAAATAAAACAAAATATAAAGACCCTATATAAGTGAAGGGTACAAACTATGTTAACATCTAATCATCTAATAATAACAAATAAGTCAATGTGTAAACCAGGAGCAAAAACCCTGGCAGTAACATTATAAAAAGAAATTATTAATAGTACAAAAAAATCAAGTACATAGTTCTCTTACTGTTAAATTAGGGTTAAAACCCTATAAATCCAATTTATACAAGTAAATCGACGACTGTGGCGTTAAGACAGTGTTATACTCAGAGCCGTATTATAATTTTAACATAAACAAGCTTCCCAAAATTTCAGTACTGTAAATAACCAAAGGAATACAACTAAAGATAACAGTATTAATACATATGTATTTTAGACATAGGGTGAAAACCTTGTAAAGTTTTATTTACAGTAAAAGTAAGGAGTCGAGGGTATAAACCCTTTTCCAAAACAGGCTCACGGCCTCAAAATTTTTACATTATAACTAACAAAAAATTGAATGGCTTTCCAAAATCCCTCGGCCCCGATAAATATTCGAAGGATGTGGCACTTTCACCTCAGTTTAGTCATTTCTCACACAGTTTTTAAAAACACAAGAAAAATAACTCCTATAATTACGGCCGTAGCTGGAGTACCCTCGCACAGCGTAGGGGTCTCATCCTCTAAACTTAAAATAGAAAAAAGTTAACAAGACCAACTGAACTGCAAGGGTTACAGGCCTCTTTTTGCCAACCCTTAAAGGTTCGAGGGGAATGCCACAAGAGAAAGAGCCATGGTGTGACCAGGCTTACCGGAAACCTGTAGCCGTTGTTTTTTTATTTGCTTCAGAAACTACGCTGAGGGAAGGCCGAGACCTGCAACCACAAAGGAACGGTATTATTAAGATATATAATTTGGATAGGAAGTACATTGTTACGAATAAATAGTAAAATGAAAAGAAAGGTATTGCAGTCGTCTTTACCTGATATTTTTATGGAGGCGTGACCCCTAGCAGCCAGAAGACGACCACCAACGCGACGAGGTAACCCTGCTGCAAGCAAGGAGGGAAAGATAAACACTACAGCAAATAACCTATCACTATTTTCGGAAGAACAAACCACGACTTTCATCGAAGGAGGAGTGGTTTATAGTCAAGGATTCAGGTAGGGTTAGTAGACTGGAAACCCTGAAGAAAGGACAATTAACAGATGGACAATGGCATTGCATGGAACAGCACGGCGAAAGAGTGACAAACTGGCTGTAGGAAGGTGACGAGCCGAAAATGCTAAGGCAATCGGAGCGGCGTAGCTAGGGTGCACCAGCACCATTGCAGAGCGACAGGAAGAAGAGGATTACGGGAAGAATAATGAATATAGGGTTCGGAGGAAGGACCTTTATATTCATGCAACACACGGACATGGTGAGACCATGACGTCACGTAAATTTTCTCATGCAGTGGGTGTATTTCCAATAGTTCGATAGACAACCATGGGAAATCGATTTATCACAATCATATGTTGATTCTCCAATGTTCTTCTATGATCACCAAGCTGAGGTCAACCTGTGATTAACACATCATAACAAAACAGTTGTTACATAATAACTATGATATAAAAACTTATGAATGGAGTGGAGAGTTGATCGACCCAACCAATACATTATAGTACTCATATAAATTAGCAAGTTTAAATCTATGATTGCTTTGGTAGGGTTAAGATCATAACTTTTCTTGTTAGATAGGTAATAGTAACCACAGTTTATCTATTTTCAGAAAAGAGGCAATTCCTCTATAAAACTCTAAGCACCATAAAATAAGGATTAAGCTAAGCTTATAGAACGTGGTATATCCTTAGACCTCTTAACCCTTGTTTTATGCATTACAAAATATTAAGATCAATCTAATTTTGACTTAATATAAAAGTATAATTTTGGCTAAACATAAAAGTATAATGTGGAAATTGATAAAGGAGGTTTTTGAGAAAAACTACGACAATGGTCCTTTTGTCCACAATGACTGCAGTGACCTAATTGTATTGGTTAAAATAGTAATATGTGTCAAAAAGCTACAAAAGAAAATAGTAAATGTTGTTGTGATGAAAGCTTTGGCTTAAGATAATAACTTAACTTTAATTATTGAATTGGTAATATAATCCATTTTTTTGTTCCCCTATCTAAGAGTTTAACCATAATAAGACGGATACCCATATGACGATTAAAGTGATGCTTTCTTTTATAAATTTATAGTCCCTTAAAGACTTGTTCAGTTTATATACATAAAGGGATTAGGATAAATCCTGTTCCTTGAAGTTATTTATTTTCTTACTGAAGATAAACTCCAGTCATGCTTGAAAATAGTTAATGAGTGAATGAAAAACTCTATGCTTCAACATTAATATAGTTTTCGAAGAAAAAAATCAAAAGTAATCTCTTTTAAACTTTTGGTGCAAATTGGAGACAATAATACATAAACTTCTTATCAAGTTACTTTTAGTGTGTAACGATATAGCATACAGATGAAATCATAATATGGATTGTTTAGCTCAGTTACTTTTATCTTGCTATAAACAATCAGTAGCACATTTATATACTTTACGACTATAATAAGAAGTAGTTCCGTAATCATCAAGAACCATAAATTATTATTACTAGAAAGAAGGCCAGTTCTTAAATGTACCTCAATAAACATTGGAATTTGTTTTGTATTTATCGCCTAACTGAGCTCTTCTATTGCAGCGAACTTTTATTAATACTTTAGATTAGCGACCAGCAGCACCAAAACCTCTTACCTGTAGTCTGTAAGAACAGGAAATTTCTGTATTAGCTCGAAAGCTAAGTAAGCCCAGTTTGCATGACAGTCTCACCTTATGGTCACAAAAAGAAACAAGTCAGTAAACTGAAAGGAATTGTTCTATTACTCTGCCAACTAACAGATGAAATCAAATAATAAGTTGGTAACATATAATTAATTAAATGATTAGTTAACTGCATTTATATTAATATTATGTAAATTTAAAAATTTTAAATTTTTTGGAAAATTTGGGGTTTTGACAAAAGCGATACATAAATGTACATGCTGGCTCGTCAGAGTTGGGTCGAAAACAACCTCGCTTTGGTGCTCTTCAAGCACCACTGGCTCAATAGATTCCTGCATAAAGTAACATATGTCAAAGCGATACATAAATATACAAAAATGTACAAAGAGAAAGCACCAAATCAGAGAAAGCGATACATAAACGTACAAAGAAAGTGATACATAAACATACCTACTGGCTCGTCAGAGGTGGGTCGACAACAACCTCACTCTGGTGTTATTCAAGCACCACTGGCTCAATAGTTTCCTACATAGAGTAACATATGTCAATTTGTCAGATAATACAAATAAAACGAGACATATCAATGGGGGCATAAAGGAAAAATATACTTGCATGTACAAAAAGCAGTATAAGAAAGAGTTGCAATATATAAATATACCTGGGGTATGTGAGGAGGTGTGTAACCAGTGGATCGATTAACTAGCAACGAGAGAAAAGGACTTCTACTTGTATTAGAGAAGAAGTTCATTTTTGGACATATTTATCAAACTCACGTTCCTACATACAAAAGGATAAAAATACAATTAGACAATTTCAAAAAATTAAAAAAGTACATGTTGAATCATTAAAATCACAATTAAAAGAAAGTGATACATAAACGTACCTGTTGGCTCGTTAGAGGTGGGTCATCGATTTAGTGCTCTTCAAGCACCGGTGCCTCACTAGAAGCTTGCATAAAATAACATATGTCAAATTCATATAATAAAAAGAATGATAGGCATATATACTACATGGATGGAAAACCATATTTTCAAAGAAAGCGAAACATACGTGTACCTAGCGGGGGGGAAGAGGTGGGTTGCCAACAACCTCGCTTTGGTGCTCTTCAAGCTCCAATGGCTCCATAGATGCCTGCATAAAGTAAAATATGTCAATATCAGATAATACAAAGAAAACGAGACATATGCAGGATGGGCAAAAAATGATTTTTTCAAAGAAAGCGGAACATAATTAAAAGCATATTTAAAGGCATAATTAAAAGCATATTTAAAATAATACCTGCGTCTGGGAATCTACCTCTACATGAGAGGGACTAGGCTGGGATTCAATGTACTCATCCTGATCACCTAATGGTGAAGAACCAAACCCATATGCAATATTGACAGCAGCATCAATGTTCTCAACATTAATCGGAGGACTATGCGAATCTCGGGTGCCATGGGACACCAGTTGTATATTTGTTCACATAATTTGTTAGATAATTAAATAGAAATAAATTGTGAAGCAATTGAAAATTGTGATATAAAACAAAATATAATATGAAAATAATGAGTTTTACTTACAAATCGAAGTAATCCATCGTCCCGAAACTCTGAAGCAGGGCCATAGCATATGCCTCCACACGCTGTGCAAGGGTGTGGAGTAACACGATGCTCTGAACGCTCTGCGTCTTCAGTGCGATCTATATATGGATCGTTATTGTGCAATGGGTTGGCCTTAGAAGTGCCAACCCCTTGGCCTACATTGCCTTGGACATTAGTCCCATGCTGAAGCAATGTATCTGCCAAGTCAAATAAGGCCACCTGTGTATCCTCAATCACATGACCTGTAGGAGGATATACCTGAGGGGGATTTGGTGTGCATGGAGGGTGTGGCACACGGTTAGGATCCGTCCTGGCCCCTTCCCTATCCCAGGGCATCCCATGACCAACACCCTGGAAGCCTAAAATATCGAAATAGTTAACATGTTTCCCTAGGATGAATTCTGCATACAACTTCTCGAGGAAATACAATGGGATGTCCCTATTCCCATGAGGGTCTTCATCGAAGAACATATACCAACGATCCATCCAATTGGACTTTATATTTGGTTCCACGCACTAGTCTATGGAAATGTGTGCTCGACTGGTGGGTGGAACCAATCCAGTGCTAAGGTCCCGGAATAATGAAAATAATTGGTCTTTTGTAATCTTTAGGTTTTTTATGTCTTTATAACTCAAACCATCGGAATAGTATTGCCTCCTGGATTCTCTGTATGAGCTAATGTTGTACAGAGCTCCTTGGGCATTGGCAATTGTATTTGTAATGTTGTCCAATGCCTCAGCTAAATATTGTCTCAAATGATCCCCCCCTCTAAAAGATGAGCTAAGGTGCCTCAATGCACCCAAACGTGCTAGAATCTGTGAGTTGCGGTCTTCTTCCCCCTCTGGGTTTGGGTTTGGGTTCATGTTTGGGTTTGGTTCTTGGTTATTGGTGGGTTCGTTTTCCACAGTATCATGCTCATTTATGTTATCTCTTAAGATTTAAACAACAAAATACAATTTTTTTTAATTTATTATTCTTTGATTTAATTCAAATTTTTTTATTAAATTTGTTTTAAACAAATATAAAAACTATGAAATTAACAAAAACAATAAAAAATTGAAAAAAAATTGTAATTGATAATAGTAGTTACCTACCATTGGAGCCAAGCCACCTCCACAGCCAACTCCAAATCGACCTCCAAATGCTCAAACGCAAATCTCTGGTGTGGTTTATCGCTCTCCCGAAATGCTCACTGTACAAATGACAAAGGTAGGCCCGTGGCCTTTGTTTTGTTTTTTTTTGTTTTCCATATTGCATATGTGATGTTTTACTTTTAAAGAACGCATATGCGATACTGCCTCACTAACCTTAGCCCCATCTTTGGGCTCAGGTTATTCCGAACGTGCCATCAATAACGCATATGCGTTATCGATTTACACTTCGGAAGTGTATTTTCGATTTCTTAAGTGGCACTAAAAAGTAGAACCAACTTTGTGTGAGCGCCCATTACTTATTCAATGTAAACTCTGTTAAACTTCTTTTACTTCATCTAAAACACAAACACAGACCAAAAAAAGAAAATTTTAATACCATTGAACAATGATGCATCAAACATGGATTAATGACTTTTCATTTACATGGGTTAGTTGAGCAATGTTACATGTTAAATGAATCAACATAACAGTAATGGAACGAAAAAAACAATTTATAAGCTAAGTATTTATTTGGGAAGTGATTTGTTGTCTTTTCGTGATTGAGTTGTATGTTTGTTTATTTTATTGTTAATTAATGGTTGATATTAATTGTTGGGTGTTTGGCTATATTATGTATTATTGACAGGAAATTTATACATACACTCTAGTTTTTATAAGAAAAAGAAAATACTCAATCCCAAAATTCTAAGATATAAATATATATCAACCTAATTATATATATATATATATATATAATATAACATAAAATTTTAATTCATAAATCTTTGTTTAATAAAACTTAATACTCAATTCAATTATACAAATAAAATGCACCAATAGGTACATCATCACAACCCAATTCAGTTTTTATTCGATACCAATATATACAATCAAAATTGTAAATAAAAATTTGTATAGATATATCTAGAGTTATCATAAACTTATATTATAATTTATTCTTTATATTTAAAGATTGAAAATTTTATTATAATTTGGTTATCAGATTCTTTGTTGCGAAAAGTTATGATTATTTTAAATATAATTTTTATTTAAGAAAAATTCAAGCGATTAACCAAAGTGGTTGGATTTTTAAGTCATTTTATTAAATTGGTTGAAAATTAACCCTTAACTAATCAATTAAAGGTCTTATTAAATCAAACTTCTCATATGATTTATAACTATGGATGATAAAACCATTAATTTGTAGTTATTGATGATAACCTTTAGCTATTGATCATGATAACCATTAGCTATTGATGATAAACATTAAAGTTGGCCTTCATTTTAAGGTGTTAATATTAAATTAAAATGACATGTCACATACGTTTATATTGTAATCTCAATTGCGCCTTCATTTTTCCCGTGTTAATATTAAAATTAAAATGGCCTATCAGATACGTTTAAAAATGAAAAAACGGATCTGTAAGACTGTCAAATTCCATGCGTGCCGCCGAGTTTATGGAACGCAAGTTGCCGAACATGGCGTGGTCAAGAATTTCGCTGTCCAACTCGAGCTATATAATTGAGGTTGAGGTTCCTAGTTCAGTCGTTCCCATATATTTGAATTTATCAATGGCGCGGCTCAGGAAGGTGAATATTGGGTGGGCACTCGTTCTTATAACTTCTTTGCATGCCTATGCCTGTGCCTATGCTGCATGCCCGCCACCACCTGTTCAATGCGCTTCCAAGGGCTGCCATCTCACAAACCATCGCGGCCTCTGGGAGGATGAAAAATCCTGCAGGGTTGCAACGGCCGTTTTCCCCAAGACTGAGGGTGAGCTCCTCCGAGCAGTTGCGGATGCAGTAAAGAAAGGGAGAAAGATGAAAGTTATAAGTGCTGGATCTCACTCCCTCAACCGTTTCGCCTGTCCCGGAGGAGATGGAGGAGTTGCTATCAGTACTCGGGACTACAATTCTCGTATCATGGTGGACGAGAAATCAATGACGGTTACTGTTGATGCCGGAGTTGAGGTCAGGAATCTCATCGATAGGCTTGCGTCAAAGGGTTTTGCATTACCTCAAACAACCGACTGGGATTTTATTTCCATGGCCGGCATCATCAGCACGGCAGCCCACGGTAGTGGATTGTGGGGAAAGGGTGGTGGAGTCCACGAGTATGTGGTTGGCATGAGCCTCGTTGTTCCTGCGCCTGCGAGTGAGGGATATGCAAAGCTCCTCCATTTGACAGACAACGATGAGGATCTCAAGGCTGCTAGAGTGTCTCTGGGAGTACTGGGGGCCATTTCACAGTTGACGTTTAAAGTAGAGAAAATGTTCAAGCGATCGGTCACTCTGGTTTAGAGGAATCGCTCGTGAACTTCGCTAAAGCCCATGAATTCGGGTCGATAAGTTGGTATCCTTCTCTCCATCAAGTCTTGTACAGGATCCAGGACAGAGTGCCCGTTCAGGTCGCAGGAAACGGGAAACTTATAAACCCAGGCTTTCAACCGTTGACAGTGCAAACTGTGGTGCAGTCAAGGATGATCGGTGAGAAATTTTATTTGGAGGGTCTATGCCATTGAAAACTTACTTTTGACGCAAATTTAGTTTGAAGTCTATGCAATTAAAAACACATTTCTTACAATGTTTGATTTATTTTACTATTGATTGTTTTTAGTCTTCTTGGTATCCCTCGTTTAATATTCCCTGAGCTGGATGTTTTTCCCCGTCTTTTACTACTGGACATCAGGAACAAGTTGTGGGACTGTGATTTGCAGAGGAAGAGATTTACGCGAGGAGAGACACAAGTATGCTCTGTAACATATCTAAAACCCAACTAAACCAAGGCGTGCAGACGGGAAATGGATATCTGAACGACGGGCTAACGTTCGAGGGATACCCGGTGATTGGCTACAACCATCTTATGCAGACTTCCTCGGGATGCCAGGGCAATACCAGCAATCCCTCATGTCCATGGAAGACAAAACAGTTGAGAAGTAACGACACCATCTGTGTTTGGGACACGCAAGTTAACGGTAGGCTCTTCTTCCATACCTCCATCGCCATTCCTTTCTCGAGGGTAGCAGAAGCCATTCGAGACATCAAACACCTGCGAGACATGAATCCTGGGTTAATGTGTGGGATAGATTATTACCTGGGAGTGTACATGAGATATTTTAAGAATTCCGAGGATTATTTGTCACACAAAGTTGACAGCGTGGAAGTCGAATTTCATTACTTCCGGTATCGCGAACCGGGCACCCAGCAAGTGGAACGAGCACGTGATGGAAGAGATGGAGCAGATGCTTCTCCAGAAATACGAAGGGGTGCCGCATTGGGGAAAAAACCGAGTTTACACGTTCCAAGGAGCTGCAAGACGGACGGTGAATTTGGGTAAATTTCTGGAGGTGAAAAAGCGGTTGGATCCACACGGTTTTTTCTCCAGCAACTGGTCGGATGGAGTTCTGGGGATCGGAAAGCATGAAGGAACAGAGAAATGGCGAGATGGATGTGCTGTGGATGGGCTATGCATCTGCAAAGAAGATCGTCACTGTGCTCCCGAGAAAGGATTCCTGTGAAGAAGAGGAAGAGTTTGGAAGAAGGCTCACGTTTGTAAGCAGCACTGACAATAAGAAAAATTCTCTACAAAGGAGCAAATTTCTTAGGGTTGTGGTTTAAAAGAAAGCTCTGCAAACAAAATCTACGCAAATTTTAGGGTTGGGATGTGGTTCAAAATAAAGCTTTGCCAACAAAATCTACCGTAACTTGGGTTTGGTTTGGGATGTTCTGGTCTATGTCGATGGGATGATCGTGCGTGAAGCTACCAATTACCATATTGTATTAAATATTTACGATCTTGTTGGGCGAATCTGAAATTATTTTATCATAATGAAGCCGATGTGTAATGTCTGGATCTAATAATACCCTTGACAGTCCGGCTATTAGTGCCTTTGGATATTATGTATAAATTCTATTACAGTCCCTGTGCTGCAAAAAAACCAATGACAGTCCGGCAATTAGTGCCATTGGATATTATGTATAAATTATATTACAGTCCCTATGCTGCAATAAAACCAATGACAGTAAGCGCCTTTTGGATATTATGTATAAATTCGTTTAGAGTCCTTGTTCTCCAATGGATTTCTGTTTTTCAATGAGTCACGATACTTAGATTTAGTTTAAGTTATAAATTGTCGTAGAAACGATGAAAGTGAATTTAATTTACATTATATTAAATAATTAACAATTGTCTCATAATTAGCAATGGTCTCATAAGGTGTAAAGTGCAACGAATCCTAACTGAAAAAATAAAAAATAAAGTAAATATGACGAAGTGAAAAAGAAAGTAATAAATAGATCTTATTATTACTTTCCTTCTTATGAAAATGTCTCTTTTTTCACTTAAAAAAATAAAAAATAAAGTAAATATGAGGAATTGAAAAAATAATAAAATTGATCTTATGAAAATGTCTTTTTTCTTACTTCAAAAAAATAAAAATAAAGTAAATATGAGGAGTTGAAAAAAAATAATAAAATTGATCTTTTGAAAAGTTTCATTCTCATTATGAAAATGTCTCTTTTCATTAGAAAAAATAAAAGAAATAACTAACTAAGATTAAAGTTAATATATGTAATCAATCTATAAATGAAGCAATTTTTTCACGCCCACGTGTGTACAAAGGGTACAAACGATGCTACCTCATTTCATATCTTGAAAATGATAAAAACTTATCAATTTACTTGGAAAGAATGTTTAAAAACTAATTAGTTTGAGAAGAAAGGACATACACTGGTAGGGCCATTCCTATTGGTCATAATCTTTTGAAATAATTGTGTTTTTAATTATAAAGAAGTTTTAAAAAAAAAAATTCATGGTTTTTTTCAAAAAATAACAAGTTATAATAGAAGATGTTGTAGTTAAATTAAACAACTTTGTAATACAAAATGGTTATGGGTGGTTATAGCTAAATATCGAAAATGCAAAACTAGATATTCATGCTCTTACAATGTATGTCTTCCTTGTTGTAGCTTCCATATGCTTGGAAATATTGTGTTAAAACCACATGACATTTAACATATTAAAATGTGAAAAGAAAATTACTAGTTTTCAAGTTCATGAATTTTTTATGATTGCTATTCCTTTTATTGTTCAATTCCAACATGGCTAGCCTCATTTGTGCCATCCACCAATTCGAATTTTTGAGAACATAGAGTGCCTTTGTGATCCTTCAAGGCTAAAGACTGTTCATAAAGAAATTATTTCTATGGTCTTGAGTCAATAAGAAGGGGTGATGAACAACTTCCAAAGGTAGGTTAAGATGGGCCACAATGCTTCCAACCAATAGCTATAAAGTTCTCATCTAGTAACTAAACACCATGTGCTTCCTGTGATGAATTCCCATGATTGCTTCAACCTCATGTCCTTTGTTGTGTCAAGAGAACAAGTATCCCTAATGAAAATTTTCTTATGGATACGTTGGGATCAAACTCATATTTGCATTTATTCTAAGTAATGATCGAAATCATTATACTACATTGTGGTTTTGTTGTTTCCCTTTCAAATCACTTGACTCCTCTCTTCACCTTCCTAAGATTGCAAAAGGCACAACATTCACTCCTACAATGGTAGTGCACCTTTGTAGCCAGCCTTTTTCTTAATTGTTTGATAGACTTTGCACCCAACAAAATGTCCAACATCATGTAACAGTTGTGCTTGGAGAAAGGGTTGTAGTTTGAAGAAAGGGTTTGATGCCATATCCTAATTCCAAATCGAGTAAACTAGCATGTCTAAAGGAGTTGCATTATAGGGAAAGGGAGAATAATTCACGGCATGTATTAATTTCAAGCCAAATAAACCCACATGCATTGCTAAGATAAGCAATTGTACAATGATCAATTTCCTATCTTGGAGGATTGAGGAAGACATGAGGGGGTTAATTCCGGTGTAGTGATTATTATTGGTTGAGATTCCAATCCCCCCTACCATTTTTTTATTTGTTCCTTTAGTGTTAAAGATCCTCCCACCCTCCTCGCAGTTAACAACCTTGGATTTCCATTTGAAGCTCCACCAAAGATAAAATCATGTTGCTAAAATGCTTCCCTCCACTTTTGAAATCTTGAAACCTCCATATTAAGCTGTCATCCCAATGAATGACTTGGTCTTCTTATCATATATTATGTCATATAGGGATTTTTGTATTAAATATTTAACCCAATTATTTTCTTCTACTTCATAGTTTATAAGAATGGTCCTACTCCGTGTGACAAAATTGTCCCATGGAAAAGGATTTGCTTTCTTTGGACTAATGATTTCTTGTTTTATTTTGGCATAGTTCCTTGTTAACCAAAACTTCAAAATAGGTATGTTTTCTTTGCAACCCAAAATATTTTAATAGTTGCTTGTACTCTATGATTCGAGGGTAGGAAGGTTTTCAAATCAGATTCACTTGTCTTGGGCATTGGAATTTATTTCTCCAAGTCTTAGAAATCAAATTTTCCAAACCTATGTAGTGAATATGCATTCAAAACACACATGTTTTTTCATTCTTTTGTTTCTAGATAGAGAAAGCACCTTATGGGCTCCTATATTTCCCATTTTCTAAAATTTTGGACTATATAAAATATATTTTGGACCAACAACCAACCAAAAATTCTTATTTCTGAAAGACACCATCCTCCCTAGATCTATTTCCAAATTGTCAATATAGGATTCAACATGCAAGAGTATCGATTCACAACATAGCTCCTTGAGTCCTTGACAAATTTATATTTAGGAATGGTTCCTTGCAAGTGTGAAAATACAATCTATATAGTTGATATTTTATTGCATATGTGGGATGTAGACATTTCTATCCCATCCATCTTCCCTTTTCAATATACGAGCCATTGGGATAGATCAAAGAAAGTTCTTATTACTTGCTTGGTCATCCATACCTTTATTTGTCCATAGAATGAGTCATTTAAAGGGGATTGAAACATTATTCTATTATATCCTACCATATCTTGATAGGTTTCCCATTTCTTGGAAGCAATGATATTTGGGATTGCATAATGAATGTTGAACATTTGGATAATCACTAGTTGGGTGACCCCTTTGTGTATGGGAGGGGTCATCCAAGCTCCTTATTTTCTCTATTCTTAATTTTTTTCTCTACTTTTTTTTCTACCTATTTGATTTAATTGATACACGATATTACTCCATTCAAAAGACATGTGATTATTCTATTCAACCGATTTAAGGGAAACTTGACTAGGAGACCCACCAAAACTTTCCCATATTTCATGGATGGTAAAGGTGGTAAATCATCGGGCATCCTTTGAAAAGACCTAACCCCAAAGGACTCAAGTCTCAAACTCATGACTTCCCCAGGATCCAAGAGAGTGGGAGCACATCTTACCAATTGAGCTAACCCTTGGGGTTCACTTTTCTTTTATTT